>JARQZK010000775.1:367500-420000 GCA_030704885.1 Cynegetis impunctata | reverse complement strand
GTTTCGGTTCAAATTGATGGGAGGTTTACCCCCCGGGGGACGAAAAGTAGGTAGTTTCGTATGATATCTTGGATGGGATTGATTTTGGTACGAATTAGATGGGGGGTTGACCCCCCACGGGAGGAAATAAATCTTGTCTACTAGATAGAAGGTGGAATTTTGGAGCAATAGGGTTTTAATTTGGTAATCTAAATAGAATGGAAAAAACTTGAATGAATAAATAGATTTTTCAAACTGGTAACGTTATGAGAACCTGCTTTTCTAATACAGCTCGCTGCGATAGAATTTTTTTTTGGTAGTATAGTTTGATTGTCTGCTATAATTGATACTTGATTAATAAACAAATATTGTAAAATATTAGTTCGTCGCCGTTATTCTAACATTTAACGCCATAAACTGTTATTGACATTTCGATTACGCTAAAAATAACTACAAATTAAAATGGAGCCACTAATAGATGATAATTTCTGTGCCAGATCTTCAGATCTGGTTCGGGACGTTAATTGAAAGAATCGTACGTGACCAAAGTCAAGACAAGAGACAAGTTGTTGTTGTCATTAAGTTCCCATGTGGTCCGGAGGTCGTTGCCTGCAAACGTCAATTTGCTATTGATTAAGAACGAATATGAAGAATTGGCCCTAGTGTGGTTTTTCCCGCCGTTAATTGGATCATTTAATAATGATGCGAGTTATTAGCGATTTGATATTATACCGTATCTCTTGTCAAATATTCGGCAGTCGATAGGAAGCTTCAAGCGTCGATTTTCGATGGATTTATGTTGACAGCAAAAAAAGTCGAATTATTCTAGAGCAGGGTTGGCGAACCTTTTTCATTGACGGTGCCACATGTTTGTAAATAATCTTCATGAAATTACTTACGTGCCAAACTAAAATTGTCCAATATGATTCTTCGTTTTTGTTTTTAGCAGGTTTTCACTTTGAAAACCTGCTCATTAAAATAGGTGCGATTAGCAAAGTTGGACCTAGGACCATGATAGTTTTTCGTTTCATGGCTTTTTATGATGCTTGGCACCAAAAACTCAATTTCATATCTCTCTCTCTCTCTCTCTCTCTCTCTATATATATATATATATATATATATATATATATATATATATATATATATATATATATATATATGTTCATATGTATATATGTATTTTAGCGTTGTTTACACGATAAAGGGCGCAATTTTGAAGCAATAGGGTTGACAGTTTGTAAATAGATAGTATCGTATGATATCTTGGATGGGATTGTTTTTGGTTCGAATTGATTGGGGGGTTGACCCCCCTGGGGGCAAAATAAATCTTGTTTACACGTTAACGTGCGCAATTTTGAAGCAATAGGGTTGAAAGCTTGTAAATAGGTAGGTTCACTTCAGATAATTGGCGAATTGAAGCTAGGCCTAAAAATTAATTGAAAAACGCGTGGACATCTCTAAGGTCGTAAATTTCGACATCGCTTCGAAATGCTATTCAAATTTCAAACGGAATATGATGAACGAAAACAAAACTTGGATTTACTACGTTTATCATCACAAAAACAATACGAAAAATATAAAACTGCGATTGCAATTTTGGTCACTAGACCATCATTTTCAATGCCAAAAGATTCAGAATATGAAAGTTCAGGAGTTTACAAGTTGATTTGTCCTGTATGTAAAGGAGTGTATATAGGTCAGACTGGGCGATCGTTCAAGACAAGATTTAAAGAACACCAACAATCTTTTTTGAAAAATAAAGCGGATTTAACGTTTTCAAATTATTTATGTGAAAACCACCGCCCTTTTCCACAAATAGATAACTTTCAAATTAAGCACAAATTACCGAAAGGGACCAAACTTACTTTCTTAGAATCATTGGAAATTTTCAAACTTAATCATAATGCAAAAGATATCTTGCTTAACGACCAGATTGACTTGATATATTCTCCTATATTTAGTGTGTTCACATGATAATGATTTTCTGAGAACATCTTATTGTATCAATTTGGAAAAACCACTTCGATTAGCCCTTCTTGTAATATGTTCCTCTTGCCTATTTAGGTACCTGCAATAATTCTTTCCCACCCGTAAGCGCAAATCTATAATTATTTTGTATTCAGTTCCTAACTCAATCTGACCGAATTTTCAATCGCAGTTTTATATTTTTCAAATTATTTTTGTGATGATAAACGTGGTAATTTCAAGTTTTGTTTTTGTTCATTATGTTAAATTATCACATAGTAACGACGGATTACATCAATTATTTAAAAATAAATTATGATTGAAAAACCACGCTATAATAGCAAACCAAAATAAAAATCAGAAAATAATTCATTATATTGGGGGAGAAAATTCGCGAAGTGCATCGCGTACTGATAGCGAAGTAGGTCGAGATACGATTCGAACGGAATATAGTCGACTGTTGTTTGACTTCCGATACGCTGCAATAGTCTATTATTTTTACTGTTAATGTTTCGACGTTCGAGGGTGGTCGATAAGCTGAAGCATTCAGAGAAGAAAAATATAGGCAAGAATTTCAAACGCCTTGTTTAAATCGAAATGTTTTGATAAACATCAGTTTAGATGTTCAGATTTTAGAGTGAAACTTTTATTCTATCGCCCCAAAATTTTTCGTCCATATAGCGTTTCGCATTACAGCCGCAAGGCGCTGCAGAGCAGCCAAGGCCAATATGGCGGCGTCATATCAGCTGACCGTGTTTAAATTCTCAATTATTCGTGCATTTATGTGTTTTGATCTGTATATTAATGTAAACGTTTTCTTATTATTCACCTTATCGTGATGGAAAACGATACAGCTAATGAGTTAAATAAACTAAATAAAAGTTAATAAAATCTTGTATGCACCACGTGCATTACAAGATCCTAACGCCCATCGGGCGTTAGAATCTATATAACGCACTTGGTACATAAATAACCATTAGGAAATTCTTTCTGAGGTGATTGTTTTATACCTAACCTAACGATCCCTTCTGAAGCGTCAATATTTCCCGATCAAGAGCTCCTGATAATCCTAACATAACGTATTCCATCGTGTTTGCCCCTGCTTCATTGACGCCAGCTATTTTCGCACTCCTGTTTAAATGCCATTTGTTCAAATTTTTATTTTTATTCCTTTCAACAATAACACAGCATGGAAATTTCGAAAATAAACCGTGGCCAAAGTAATAGGTCAATCCCGTGATGGCGTGGGAGTTTTGCACTCGGTTAATGCTATTTCTGTACGCCGTTGTTTTTTGTAGTCAGGTGATGGAAAAATGGGAAAACCCGAATTCGCCTAAAATACCGTATATTTCGAACGATTAACCGCTACTGGAAAGAACGACGTCATATTTTATTATTTTTTATATTTATTTTGTGTCGAACGTTTCGCCTCTACCTGGCTTCTTCGGACTCTAGCGTCCGAAAAAGAGGACAGACTTTCTAAATTTTTGATTTCGTTGTTTTTTTAGCATAATATATATATATATATATATATATATATATATATATATATATATATATATATATATATATATATATATATATATATATATATATATATATATATATATATATATAAATATAGCCAAGGGGGCGCCAGAGAGGGCTGAGCCCCCTCTAGAAAATATACCAGATATTTGTTTATACACTGGCCAGCAAAATTAACGCACCACTAAAATTTGGGTCAATTTCAAAGTTAATTTTCTCGCGAACTGCTGAATCGATTTAGATAAAAAAAAATTTCAATGTAGCTTAAAACTTCAGAAATGACGTTATGCAAAGAGAGAAAATTAAATTCGAGTTTTAGGCATATACTGGGTGTTTGAAGAAAAACTATTAAAATGCACAACTTTTGTCATATTCTGTGGGAATTCCCATCAACAGTATTAGATGTCTCTCTAAGTCAAAATATAGCCCCATCTTTTACAAGCATTTTGTTTTTTTATTCACGTTTTTATCTCACATATTAAATGAAATACGGAATTTAATGTCGAAAAAAGACTTGAAGACTTAAATTTGCTAGGGAACTCGTGAACTGGACTGCTGAAGATTGGGAACGAGTTTTGTTCACTGTTCACCCGATGTTGACTTTTTTTAATGTTTAAGATTTTAAATTTTTTTAAAATAAATTTTATTTGTTCGTGTGGATAAAAACGGGATATTTGTAAATATTCGGAGGATAAAAGAGGATAATTTGAGTTCCTTTCAAGGATAATTTGGCAATGTAGCTGCGGCAACACTGCAAATCACATACGCATGTTGCCACCAAAATAAGTTTTACAAATTTTCGATTGATTATCGAAAATCCGGAATGCGATCGAATATCTTGCCGTTGCCACCGAACGTCGTTCTATTTCGGACGAAACGCGTCCTTACGTGTGTACATTTTGAGCTATTTCTAGTAGCGGACGACGCAGGGCGTCGGTATGCGGAATTCTTGGCTGTTACGGAACGAAAAAGACGCAGTGCAGACCTGTCTACTTCGGAATTCCCACCGATTGGCGGCCGGGCAAGAATTTCTAAATGTCTAGGGTACAGCTGTTGTCCGTTTCCCCTTCTCGTTCTTCATAATCGAGCTCATTTGGAAAATCCCGAGTAATGAGACGTTTAGACCATCTGCTTCTCGAACCGTAAGGGCAGTAATCCTTTTCTTTTTATGTCTGAATATTTCTGTATTCGAAAGAGAAATCGGCGCTTCCGGTTCTCTGGGAACTTGTCTCATTATTTCAGAAATTACCTTTACAATTGAGCTATCAATTTCGTAGAATTTTCGTTGACTCCTTAAACAATCTCGCCAAAGCTTGAAAATATATATGAAATACTACGCAATCGTAATATTATGATAAACAGCTATAAAATGGTAATTATATATAACAACTCAAATACTTCTACACAACCAATATCTTAAAAATGATACAACTGAAATTATGCAACAGTCAAGGCCGTTAGCAAGTTTTTTTTTGTAGGGGATTCAGTTAAAATACTACGTACCTACTCCATACCCTACTTTTTCCACTTTTTGATCTAAATTACAACCAGATTATTATTCATTATAACAATTTAACAAAAGGATTTACAAAGATAATTTTAAGCCTCGATCGATAACTTTATGGATGTATTAATGTTATTATAATATGATAAGGCTAATCCACATAGCCCACTTTGTCCAACCGAGTTCCTTAAATTTGTTTTCAATCTACTTAATGTAGAAAATGATCGTTTATAGTGTAGCAAATTTTATGTGTTATTTATTCTTTGATGCAGGTTTTGTATTTTCTATTGGAATGTACTCAAAGATAAAATTAATTCAATGATTGAAATTCAAGAAGACAGGTGAAATAATATACATCAACTTAATTGATTGAAAAGGGGATCATTGACTATTAAAGAAAATTTTTACTAATCACTCATTTTGCATTGATCATTGATACCTTATTTATTTAAATTAAATTATTAATGTTCTCAGAAAGCTTGTTATTCTTCCTATGTTTTCGAATTTTTCTTATCATTCAATTGTAGATTCTTCTCTTTTTCAATATATCGATATCATGTAAAATGAAACCATTAAACTGTGTTAATTGAATGTGATCTTGAATACCGTGCGAAAAAGCATTCTTTAAACACAACAGTTATTATATAAGAAGTGGAAGTTGTGATTTCATTATATTCATTTTCAACATAAGATAAACTACGAATATAACAGTATTTTTGATCAGTTGTTATGACACTTTGTTAAACTGATTACTGGTTATTCATAGAGTATAATATTGACACGGGCACAGAATATAAATTATAGATGATTCGAGTAATACAGTGAACGCCACAGTATTAAATTTACTATTATCTATGTGACGTGTTAAATATTAGTGGCATATAATACTTCAAAATGGAGAGCGATGAGAAGAATTTGATTTCTTATTCCCTTGAGTTATGTCAAATACGTATTTATTATTACAGGTGTTTCTTGAATTTATGTGATAATCTTCGTCGAATTTAAGGCGCCTGAATTACTATCTGATTCAGCTGTGCGGAAGATACAGATCAGTTTTGGCCGTTGTCTCGCATTCTGTCTCACACTCATGTGATCCGGTGAGAGAACTTGTCCGTGCTAAAAATACAAATGCATTTTTGGCGCTTCCAGACCATTTTTGGACGGTCGATTTATTTATGTGGGCATGCGGATTTATTTTTATATCGCTAGGAAATTGGTTTGACTTCGTTCGAAAAGTGACGAAAATATAGTCATTTATGACGTTACTGTCATATGGATGATGCGAAGGTAGAAATAAACTTTCATTTCTTTTTATATTCGATTCAAATTTATACTACTGTACCAAAAAAATATATGCAATTATATGACAGTCTGGTAAATTTCTTTGTAGCATTATACTTGATATAAAGGAAATTTTCGCATAGTTCCTTGGAATACTTTTTGAACATTTTATGTTGGTAGATATTATGAATCTCGTAGAATTAATGGTTTCTATTTATGCTGTTAGTTGCTATACTAGAATCTGTTTTGGGATTAATATAGTATTTCGAATGTTGTTCATATGTGAAATGAGAATCTATTTGATTATATAACAAGCATTACACTAGAAATAAATCAATTCAAAAATTCCGGAATGATTAAAATAATTTTTCTTATCTTTGTAATTGAAAACAAGATAGTTGACAATTTGGGTTACGATGTGAAAGCTGATTTTATATATGGATTAGATATTTATTTCGATATATAGTTGCTTCCTTTATGAGACTAGGTATGTTAAAGAAAGGTAATTTTTGGTGTACGAATATGTGGATAAATATTATTGAATGGAATAGAAACTCATATAATTTGAAATACGCATCCTAATTATACGATTTCAATTAATTCGATTCATGCACAACAATAATCAAAACTAATCGTTAAAATATTCCAAATTGACGTAGTACATGAATATGTAATTATGAAATATTTAAACGAGGTCACATTTCGAGATATGTCTTCAAATGTTTATCTCAGCACCTGAATTCAAATAACTTGTTGGTGAATTGTGTATTGATGATGTATATTGAGATATAAACATAATTTTATTCTGATATTTCATTTATTTTAAGATTGCCGTATGCGACCCATGTATTATTTGGATGGAAATCAGTATATCTATCTATCTTCCAATTAGTTACCTATGAAATAACTAACGTATGACATTCTTTGAATTTTAACAACACGTGAAAATCGATTATAAGTCGATTGGTATTCTTTTGTTTTAAAGTTGTCTAATTGTCGATCTTAATGAAACATTAGTATGATATTTATATGCTGTTTAAGGATAACCACTAAATTTATTCATTGTTATTATGTTATGATTACTTTGAAGAGCTCTAGATTATCTTTGTAATATCACGAATGTTCTCTGATTCTTCGTTTGAATTGAAATATGGCAAATTAATGAAATACTGGGGAAAATGATCCCTGAAGAATGTGTCTCTTTTTGCACAAGAGCCTAAAATGTACTGACAATTCAATGAGAACTTTTTCACATTTACCTATAATGAAGCGTGTGGAAAACTGCGAACGTTTATTTATATATATATATATATATATATATATATATATATATATATATATATATATATATTATATATATATATATATATATGAAAAACTTGGTTCACGGAATGAACCGCGTAAAAGATTTGAAAAATCTCGACGTTTCGGCTCCTTTTGCGAAGCCATCTTCAGGAGAATTAGAAGGGAAATAATTCAGACTCGTGGCCTCAATCTGCCTACTCCACGAATCGAATTTAGGAGGAATCGGAAACAATACGATTGCGTGGTCTCAACCTGCCTACTCCACTAACCGTATTGCTTCCTGTCAACTCTGAAGTCTCAATCTGCCTACTCTTCAGAGTCAACTGACGGGCCGATCGTCGCGTGGCCGTATTTATAGGGGAGGGGGGTGGGTACTCACGCTCATCAGTGCGGGATGCACTCTGATTGGGCGTTACATGGCGACCACTGAGAAGTGGTTTCCATGCTGATGGGAGTCTGTGACTGTCATCTCTGGTGTTCAAACAATTTGGACGTTTTTCTATTTCTACAGCTTCACGGATAATTCGGGATTTGAAAGATCGGACGGGAGCAATAGTTCTTGTATTGGGGAAATCGATAATGTGGCCTGTTTGGGTGTGATGTTGGGAAAGGGCGTTGGCGATATCTGAGTGTCTTACCGAAAGTGAATGTTCCTTGGCACGGACCTGAATTCGTCGGTTCGTTTGTCCTACATAGGAACGAGGACAATTGGAACAGGGAATCTCATAAACACCGTGATTTTCGTTAGGAATTTTATCCTTGACGGATCTGACCAGATGGGAGAGTTTTTGTTGAGTAGTGAATATTGTTTTGATGTTTGTGTATTTGAGAGATCTTGCGATCTTATCTGTTACTCCTTTGATGTAAGGAAGAAATAATTTAGGTGTAGATTCTTGTTCAGTGGGATTGGAAGGTGGTAGAGGTGGGGTGATATTTGTGTGTTTGCGTATGCTCTTGTCGATTTGATATGTGTTGTAACCGTTCCGTAATAATATATGTTTTAGAGTTTTGAGTTCTGATTCACGGTGTTCGTCGTCAGATAGTCGAATGGAACGGTAGATTAGGGTATTAACTACAGAGTTAAGTTGAGAAGGATGGTGGTGAGACTGGGCATTCAGATAACGGTTTGTATGAGTGGGTTTACGATAAACTGAAAAGGAGAATTCTTGGGATGGAAGTTTTTTGATCATGACATCGAGGAATGGCAGAGACCCATCGTTTTCCACTTCCATTGTGAATTGGATACTTGGATGTATGCCATTCAAATGATTCAAGAAGTGGAGCAACGAGTCTTCGCCATGGGGCCAGATCGCAAAGACATCGTCTACATAACGTAGCCAGCATGATGGTTTAAGGTCGAATGACGAGAGAGCTTGGGTTTCGAAATGTTCCATGAAAATGTTGGCTATGATGGGGGAGAGAGGGGATCCCATTGGGGCTCCCTTGATTTGTCTGAAGAAATTGCCTTGAAAGATGAAATAAGTGTTGGCCATGCAGTGTTTGATCAGGGATAGGTTGTCTGGGGATATTTGATGTTTCGTGTCTAGGATGGAAAGTGTTTCTTCAATGGGTATATTTGTAAATAAGGAGACAATATCAAAACTAACAAGGAGATCAGTTGGGGTAATATCAATACTTTGAAGGAGTTCTATGAAGTGAAAAGAGTTTTTGACGTATGACTGGGTTTGTTCGGCAAGGGGTTGAAGGGTTTTGGCGAGATATTTCGCAAGAGGATGTGTTGGACAATTGTAAGCGCTGACAATGGGTCGAAGTGGAATATTAGGCTTGTGAACTTTGGGTAGACCATAAATTCGAGGGGTTCTAGAAGATTTTTCTCTTGGGATTAGAGACTTTTTTATTTCAGGTGGGAGATTCGATTGGTTGATACGAGATCTTGTGGTTTTCTCCAGGTATGTTGTCGGGTCATGAGTGATACGCTTATAGTCGGGGGTGTCAAGAAGATTGGACATTTTATCGAGGTAAGAAGAAGTGTTAAGAATGACAGTGGCATTGCCTTTATCGACTGGGAGGACGACTATATTTTGGTCATTGTAAAGTTCTTTGAGAGATTGCCTCTCAGAAAAAGTGAGGTTGGGACGGGGTGGCCGACTTGTACGAAGAATTTTGGCGATGTCATGCCTGGCAGTTTCCGCTTGATCTGTTGGAAGATGGGAAATTGCTTCTTCTGTTTGGGAGATGATAGTTTCTATGGGGATGGATTTAGGTGTGATGGAATAGTTGAAGCCTTTCGAGAGTGCTTTTGTTGCGATCTCGGAAATTGGAGTGTCAGAATAATTGTGAACAATGGAGGAGGTATAAGATGAAGATGATTTTTGTGGTTTTTGGGAATTATAATAAATATATATATATATATATATATATATATATATATATATATATATATATATATATATATATATATATATATATATATATATATATATATATATATATTTGATCCAAATATAATTGCTGTTGGAATCCTCTTTTTCCTACTAAAACAGAGTATTCTAAATTACATTAGAAGGAATTTCATTATTTCAAAACTGGATTATTCATGCGATTTTTCTCGTTAGAATTGAAAGAGATGATATATTGGGTGAGATTAACCAATAATGTCTTCAATTTCAGGTCAAACTTGCGTGCACGTGGCAGCTTTGAATGGTCACATCGAGATTCTGCGACATCTGGTGTGGTATGGTGCAAACATTAACGCCAGAGAGGGCAAAGCCGGAAACACAGCACTGCACTGCTCGGTGGAGAGGAACGACGAAAACCTGCTGAATTTTCTGTTGAACGAATGCAAAAAAATCGACCTGAACGCTACGAACTACGGGGGTAATAGCGCCCTCCAGCTGGGATATCCCATAAAAGAAAATATCTTACACATGCTGAGACAGAGAGGCGTTGCATCGCCATACAGTTCGGAGGATGAGTACAGTTCGGAGAGTGACGATGAGGTAAGTTCTCATTTGTCATTACGAAACAGGAGGTAAATGAGAATTTTTTTCTGCAAAGTTGGTAACATTTCTAGTGGAGACACAGTAACTCTATGGTTTTCAACTTTAGTTTTTCACTATTTAATTCGATGAAAATAAGTTTAGTTTAATTCTTCAAAAAATAACGGAATCTTTTTTTACTCTAATGGTCCACTTGATTTCAATTTTGAATGACAGTTAAACAAGTCATTTGAAGTGAAGTGAGTTAACCTGCTATAACTGAATTTTAATGGATTCAAGGATATTATTGTATTGATATTGAAATAGCAATGAAAAAAATATCCAACCTATCAAAGTAATTCAAATAATTTTACATAACTTATCTGCAAGGGCTCACTTGAAGGTTATTAGATCCAGTTTATTTTTATGTAAATAATAGAAAAATGAGAAATACATGTACTAAATCTAATTCTGATGTATTTTAATTATGTCAGTAAGAAATATATTGATGTTCTTCTGCAGAAATTCAATATAAGGAAATTGTTTTAAAAGAGTTAATACTATATATATATATATATATATATATATATATATATATATATATATATATATATATATATATATATATATATATATATATATATATATTATATATATATATATATATATATATATATATATATACAAGGTGTTTCAAAAAAAGGTGACCCCCCTCTCTAGGATAGGTAGAAAACTGAAAAATATTTTGGGTTTGCTTAGTAAAAAATTTCCAAATTTTGGATTGTTTGGGCCGATACTTGGTGTAAATTAATAAACATATTAAAACAATGGTTAAAAATAACAATTTACACATTTATTATTAATAAATGTGTAAATTGTTATTTTTAACCATTGTTTTAATATAAAAAATTTTCGTAACGCCTTCCTTTTTCAAGATACAGGGCGTTGAAGAAAAAAAAATTATACACGTTTCTTAAGATTTTGCAGAAACTACTGGCAACATTGTAATGAAATTTTAAACGAATATGTTTTGGAAGCTGATACATCCAATGAATCCGTTTTTATGTCTGACTCTCATAGAGGGCGCTAGTTACACGGTTCGTATCGAGTAGTATTGAACATAATTTTTTTAATATTAGATTTATTAAGCAAAATTTCAAGCGTAATTAAACATCATTTAATTTCACACAAAAAAGGTACTCTTGGTAAAACTCGATACTATGTACCGTTTTCGGAGTATTTTGATTTGAAAATTATGAAGTAATAACCGATGAATTTTACACGGCAATAGCATTTTCTCTGAGTTTGCCATGGTAAACTCATTCATTTGTGACGTTTAGTCAACAATAATTACATTCCTATTTGTTAAATTAGATATTGTTAATCAAAATGTACTCAAATTATGAATACACTGACATGTTATTAACCTTAGGAGAGTGTTTAGGAAACGCTAATGCAGCTGTTTCGCGTTATGCAGAAAAGTTTCCTCGAAGAAACTTACCAAGTAAAAATACATTTAGAGCCATCGAACGACGTTGTCGAGAAACTGGGAGTGTGAGACCTAAAAAAATAAATTCTGGTAGGCCAAGAACAACAAGAACCATTAATAAAGAAAATATGATTTTAAATTTAGTCGATCAAAATCCAACAGTTAGCGTAAGGAATGTGGCAAGACAAACAAATACGTATTCTGCAAGTACTTGGAGGATACTTAAAGAGCAGCAGCTACATCCTTATCATTACAGACAAGTCCAAGAGCTCTTGCCATCTACCGGTTAGAATGGATTTTTGTCAAACATTACAAGAAAGGACAGCCCTCAATCCGAATTTTTTAAAATGTATTCTTTTTACGGACGAGGCCACTTTTACGCGACAAGGTATGTTTAACTCCCATAATGCACACTACTGGAGTGATGAGAATCCACATGTCAAAAGGGTGACACATTACCAACACTCATTTAAAGTTAATGTTTGGGCAGCAACTTTAGGTAACAAATTAATTGGTTATCACATTCTACCTGGAAATTTAAATGGTGATATGTACCTGGACTTTTTAAGCAATCAACTTATTCGAGTTATTAGAAAATTTAACGGTAAACGAGCGAAGATATCTATTTTTTATGCACGATGGAGCTCCACCGCACTTTGATAGAAGGTGTCGTAATTGGTTGTGTAACCATTTTCCGAATAGATGGATTGGTAGAGGTGCAGAAGCTCCGATTCATTGGCCTCCTCGGTCATGTGATTTTAATCCCTTGGATTACACAGTTTGGTCGTATCTAAAAGAAAAAGTTTATGCTGCAGAAGTAAATTCACCTCAAGAATTGAAAGAAAGAATACAACGTCACTTTAATGATCTGATAGCTGACTCCCAACCGTTTAGTAGATTAATGGATTCTTTAGAAAAAAGGATAGCCTTGTGTATTCGTGAGAACGGAGGACATTTTGAACACCTGCTCTAATTTAAATCCTATTTATGTTATTAGCTTCTTTTGAATTTTCTGATTTTTGTTTTATAAATGCGTTTTTTATCATTACTTCATACCTGCATCGGTTATTACTTCATAATTTTTAAATCAAAATACTCCGAAAACGGTGCACAGTATCGAGTTTTACCAAGAGTACCTTTTTTGTATGAAATTGAATGATGTTTAAGTACGCTTGAAATTTTGCTTAATAAATCTAATATTAAAAAAGTTATGTTCAATACTACTCGATATGAACCGTGTAACTAGCGCCCTCTATGAGAGTCAGACATAAAAACGGATTCATTGGATGTATCAGCTTCCAAAACATATTCGTTTAAAATTTCATTACAATGCTGCCAGAAGTTTCTGCAAAATCTTAAAAAATGTGTATAATTTTTTTTTCTTCAACGCCCTGTATCTTGAATACGGATGGCGTTATGAAATTTTTTCACTGAGCCAACCCCAATTATTTTTCAGTTTTCTACCTATCCTAGAGAGGGGGTCACCTTTTTTTGAAACACCCTGTATATATATATATATGTGTTTGTGTGTCTGATTCAATATTTTGACAATGGTTTCTATTTTATTACAGATTTCCTATGACAGTGTCAATATATTCATCCCCAACTTGGTCAATGCAAGTGCCTAAACGTTTGAACTAAAATCCATTTTGAGTACAACTGAAAAAAGAAGAAGATTTAATTATAAACCACCAGATTAGAAAGCTAGAGTTGATGGTATTGAGCCAAAAGTTGCTAAACATTAGTTTATTGTATTATTTATTCATATAATTATACTTTTAACATCTTTCCTCTTATCAAATCGAAAATTTACTAGTCTAACTAAATTAAAGATCAATATTTCGAAATAATATCTTCATCAAATGAATAATATTTTTTTAAGTTAGCAGCAAAAGTAAATTTTGGTTTCAGACGTAACATGTCTCTGTTCATGTTTTAGGTAGTATTTTATTTCTGGCTATTTGTGAAGAAAATTTTAGATTCTAATGTATATTTCAAGATTATTGTATATAGATATTTGTTCCGTTAGGATTTTAATTTTCATCACATGTAGTAGGAATAGTTTATGGAATTATTACTTGTTCTATTACGAACAATAAAATGGAAAAAAATCAATGTGTTTTTTTGTTGAAAATTTCCCTGTTTCATGTTTTAAATGTATTAATATAAGATCATTACTGCCTTGCTAGTTGTATTTAAAACACTAAAATTTATTTTGCTGGTGGTTGAATGCCTTTTTTTCAAAATTAAAATTTCTTGTTTTAAACGATATTTTACAATGCAAACGTTCTCCCCCAGAAGTTCCCGAGTTAAGGTAAGATGAAAAAAATAATAATGGTATAAAATTAACACACCAAAGTTGTAAAATTTAAGTTTGAAGACGCTATTATGAATTTGTTTGAGAAATTTAATCACTAAATACAAAGGAACATTTAAAACAAAACGAAAATTTTTCAAATCAGTGTCGTAAGATGTCGAAATTGACTATGAACAACATATAAAAAATACAGCCTTCTAGGACTTTTAGCAGGTTTTCACTTTGAAAACCTGCTCATTAAAATGGGTGCGATTAGCAAAGTTGGACCTAGGACCAAGATAGTTTTTCGTTTCATGACTTTTTATGATGCTTGGCACCAAAAACTCAATTTCATATATCTCTATATATATATATATATATATATATATATATATATATATATATATATATATATATATATATATATATATATATATGTTCAGAAAGATTTCCGCGGTCGAAAGTATTTGAAAAACTTGGTTCTCGGGATGAACCGCGTAAAAGATTTGAAAAATCTCGACGTTTCGGCTCCTTTTGCGAAGCCATCTTCAAGAGAATTAGAAGGGAAAATTATTCAGATACGTGGCCTCAATCTGCCTACTCCACGAATCGAATTAGGAGGAATCGGAAATAATACGATTGCGTGGTCTCAACCTGCCTACTCCACTAACCGTACTACTTCCTGTCAACTCTGAAGTCTCAACCTGCCTACTCTTCAGAGTCAACTGACGGGCCGATCGTCGCGTGGCCGTATTTATAGGGAAGGGGGGCGGGTACTCCATTGACGTAGTATTGACGTCAATGGGGTATTCACGCACGGTGTCAGTGCGGGATGCACTCCGATTGGGTGTGACACGGCGACCACTGAGAAGCGGCTTCCATGCTGATGGGAGTCTCCATTCGACTATCTGACGACGAACACCATGAATCAGAACTCAAGACTCTAAAACATATATTATTACAGAACGGTTACAACACATATCAAATCAACAAGAACATACGCAAACACACAAACATCACCCCACCTCTACCACGTTCCAATCCCACTGACCAAGAATCTACACCTAAATTATTCCTTCCTTACATCAAAGGAGTAACAGATAAGATCGCAAAATCTCTCAAAAACACAAACATCAAAACAATATTCACCACCCAACAAAAACTCTCCCATCTGGTCAGATCCGTCAAGGATAAAATTCCCAACGAAAATCACGGTGTTTATGAGATTCCCTGTTCCAATTGTCCTCGTTCTTATATAGGACAAACGAACCGACGAATTCAGGTCCGTGCCAAGGAACATTCACTTTCAGTAAGACATTCAGATATCACCAACGCCCTTTCCCAACATCACACCCAAACAGGCAACATTATCGATTTCCCCAATACAAGAACTATTGCTCCCGTCCGATCTTTCAAATCCCGAATTTTTCGTGAAGCTGTAGAAATAGAAAAACGTCCAAATTGTTTGAACACCAGAGATGACAGTCACAGACTCCCATCAGCATGGAAGCCGCTTCTCAGTGGTCGCCGTGTCACACCCAATCGGAGTGCATCCCGCACTGACACCGTGCGTGAATACCCCATTGACGTCAATACTACGTCATTAACTACGTCAATGGAGTACCCGCCCCCCTTCCCTATAAATACGGCCACGCGACGATCGGCCCGTCAGTTGACTCTGAAGAGTAGGCAGGTTGAGACTTCAGAGTTGACAGGAAGTAGTACGGTTAGTGGAGTAGGCAGGTTGAGACCATCGTATTATTTCCGATTCCTCCTAATTCGATTCGTGGAGTAGGCAGATTGAGGCCACGTATCTGAATAATTTTCCCTTCTAATTCTCCTGAAGATGGCTTCGCAAAAGGAGCCGAAACGTCGAGATTTTTCAAATCTTTTACGCGGTTCATCCCGAGAACCAAGTTTTTTTTTTTTCATATATATATATATATATATATATATATATATATATATATATATATATATATATATATATATATAATATTATATATATATATATATATATATATATATATATATATATATATATATATATATACTTTACTTTACTTTATATATAGGTATATATATTTATTTATATATATATATATATATATATATATATATATATATATATATATATATATATATATATGCCTGTTCATTTGTTTTCTTCAAAGATCAAATTATATAACCCTACAAATTTTTTCAATAAAGAATCAATTTATTGGTTGTTTGACTTGATTTTACCAAAAAATAATATTTTAATCATTGAAAACTTTATAACTCCAGATTATCATTTTTGCTGGAAACAAAAATTGTGTTTGTAAGAAACTTGCATTTTTATATTTTTCTGAAGAACAATTAATCGTTTTCATTCTAAAAGAATTTTAAAAAATCAGCTGTTAATTTTTTTCAGATTCCAATAACCCTACAAATTTTCCCAAAAATCGACCAATCCATTGGTTATTTGACCTGCAAAAAGTGGTTTTCTCAAAATGATTTTTTAATCATTGAAATATCTTATACAAATTGATCGTTTTCTCAAATATAAAAATGTTTAAGAAAACTTATCCACAACATGCCCAATTTGTCACAAAAAATCCAAATTGGTTTTCTTTTCACAAAATATAGTCAATATATATATACATATATATATATATATATATATATATATATATATATATATATATATATATATATATATATATATATATATATATATATATATATCAGGGGCGGCTATTCGAAGGAGGCTAAGCCTCCTCCTCAATAATATTCCGTGTATCACTAATATATATTGAATAGTCAGCATATTCATATTAATCAAAATCATATTATTTTATGCACCTACCTTCCTTTCAACCTACATTATATAATATAATTTATTAATTACGATAGAATTACATTTACTGCATTTCATTCATTTCAAGATTTGTGGCAATGCTGCATAGGTTTAAAAAGGTATATTTTCAACGTTCACTATGGCTGCCACAGAAAAGCAAACAACGGTGCGAATACTGCGAATGAATACTTCATTGCAATAGAAAAGGAAAACACATGTAAATGGCAACATCGATTGTACCTAAGTCTCACACAATGTCGACCAATCACAACTATAGGCTTTCGGGTAAAATCGAGTGAATTCGTTGGACATGGACCGTTGTGAGTTGTCGTGGACGAAAATAGTTTGTTTTGGTTTTAATTTGGCGTATTGTTTTTAAAATGAGTTCGGTTACTGAAGTTAATTTTAAAAATTTCAATGGTGACTTAGTAGAATATTTCTTATCCCATAACTTTAGTGCACTAAGTTAAAACGATAAAGTTTTAATAAAAACATTGCGACCTACCCCGGAATTAAACAATTTGGTGCAGCGTAGCAGAATCGCGGTTAATATCAGAAATTATGATAGACATCCTTGGCTTACCGGATCACAGGTGAAAAATAAATTATTTTGTTGGCAGTGTTTCCTTTTTACTAGGGAAAATGTCTCTGTTTGGCACTGGCATCTATGCAGGAATTATGGTAATTATCGATAATACAACAGACTGCCCCGAGTTTCTTGAAATTTCAAAAACTTGAGCTGACCTGACTTTTTCTAACCTTACTAACCTAACCTCCGAGTTGATAACAGTATAAATTTCATGAAATAGATGAATTTTATTATTAAAAAGACAACGTTTTTATTATATCTATAAAAAAATAGATGTCTATACCAAAGAAGTTATTTAAATTTTTTTGTTTAGGTCTGAATGTTTATTTTATTTTGTTGTTATTTTATTAAGTTTTGTTCGAATTTTATGACGAGAATTTTATTTTAATCTATTTTTGGGAGGGGCCTATTTTATTTCTGGCAAGAAAAAAGTCTCACCTCCGCGTTGGTTCTTGCTGGGCAACAATTGATTAATTCCTCGAATAGGTACCTATTTAATATTTTGGGGTGCTTGTTTTACTTTGATTTTCTTTAAATTATAGGGCGGTTGACCTTGAAATCCTAAAAATTTTCGCCTATGGTGTATTTTTTAACACCTCTTGTAGCCTCCTTAAACCAACACCTCACGAGCCGCCACAGATATAATATATATATATATATATATATATATATATATATATATATATATATATATATATATATATATATATATATAAAGATATGTATATATATATATATATATATATATATATATGAATGTATATATATATATATATATATATATATATATATATATATATATATATATATATATATATGTTCATATGTATGTATTTTAGCGTTGTTTGCACGATAAAGGGCGCAATTTTGAAGCAATAGGGTTGAAAATTTGTAAAGTAAATTGAGATATTTATTCTCTCATAAACTAAAAAGGATGCAAAATAATCCACAATTGTTTAAATAATTCATAAAAATTGTATTCTAATATTTTATTTCAAAAATACCTTAACTTATCTAAAACAAAATTTATACCTACTATATTACACATATTTACAAAATCGAACAATTAAAATTGAAAATTTTTAAAAATTTTCTTATTCAATAAAATAGAGTATTAGTAACCAAAATTGTATAAACAATCTGAAAAGAAGCTACAATGAATTCAAAACACAATGTCACACTTGTGAAGATTGTGATAATTCCTGAAATATTCAGTTT
Source organism: Cynegetis impunctata (assembly GCA_030704885.1). Classification (NCBI taxonomy): domain Eukaryota; kingdom Metazoa; phylum Arthropoda; class Insecta; order Coleoptera; family Coccinellidae; genus Cynegetis; species Cynegetis impunctata. Next base: position 401,069 of record JARQZK010000775.1, on the reverse strand, counting down.
TCAATTCTAATTTTAAAATAAATAAATAAAACTTACAATATATTTCGCCTTAAATAGAATAAATTAAATGTTGAATAATATAAATAACTTACTATTTACAAAAAAAATACGATTGGAATGAAAAATTACAAAATAAAAAGTACGTCAATCTTGTGAATGAAAATCACAAATTTTCTAGAAATTCAAGTTAACAAATTTTTTATTGCTGAAACTCTAGGATTCTTTATTGTTGATCCACAGACCTTTCGAAATGCAAAAATATACATTACCATAATAGAACTTAATATGAAATTTCATTGTTAGTATAATAGGTTATTAGCTATTTTTCTACACTAAGAAAGCTGGATACTGAATTAAATATCTGTTTCAAATGTACAGAAACTCAAGCCATGGGTCTATTGTTACTGAAACATCCATTTTTATATTGTTAGAGAATTTTTCAATATTTAGCACCAATATATATAAAAAAAAAAGTCAGATCTCACAAAATCAAAAACGCTCAAGATGAGCTACCCTGTAGAATATTTTCCATAGTACTGTCAGAATTGTGCAGATTATAAGATTCGTTCGAAATATTTCAGACAGGCAACAACATTAATTCTCAATTTTGATAATTTAGAAAATTGAAAGGGCTAGGATATAGAAAAAAACCTTTCAAATTTCTCTAACTCTAGGAAGTAGTTTATTTTAGTCTCAAGTAAGCCTATTCACTGAAATACATCGAACTGTGCAATCTTTCAAGAACTAAAAAAAAAAAGAAATTAACATAATTAAATAAAAATCTTGGAAGTTTCTATTGTGAATGAAATTATATATTGCTTTTATTTTTTATTATTAAAATGCTTTATTTAATGAAGTAAGGATCTTACTCAATAAAGAAATGATTCTTTATAACTCAAAATGATTATTTTGCTGCGAAAAAGAATTCTGTAAGCTTTAATTTTTTTTTTCTGTTGAAAATTTTCCTTTACATTCTTCAAGAATAATAAAAAATCTGCCTGTTCATTTCTTTTCTTCAAAGATTAAAGTATGTAACCCTACAAATTTTTTCAAAAAAGGATCACTTCATTGGTTATTTGACCTTCAACAAGTGACTTTGAAAATAAAGATATTTTTAATCATTCAAAAATTTAACTCAAAATTATTATTTTTGCTGGAGACAAGAAAAGTGTTTGTAAGAAACTTGCTTTCTTATTTTTTTCTGAAGAACAATTTTATTCGTTTTCATTCTAAAAGAATTTTAAAAAACCACCTGTTAATTTATTTCAAAGATTCCAATAACCCTACAAATTTGCCAAAAAATCGACCAATCCATTGGTTATTTGAACTGCAAAAAGTGATTTTATCAAAATGATTTTTTTAATCATTGAAATTTTTCCAAAAATCCTATACAAATTTGCATGCTGATGGTTTTGTCAAATATAAAAATGTTCAAGAAAACTTATCCACAACATGCTCAATTTGTCACAAAAAATCCAAATAAATTGGTTTTCTGTTCACAAAATATAGTCGTTTCAATTTTATAAACTGAATACAAAACAATAAATATCTATAAGACACTAAATAGAAGATATTTGAAGCAGCTATGGCAATGCAGATAACGAACTATTTTGAGCATGCAAACTTGTACAGTCAATCTCAATATGGCTTTAGAAAAGGCAGAAATACCACAGGTGGCATCTTGGACATGATACATGGATGCGTTTGAAGATAAAAAGTACCTCAAAGCCAAATTCTGCGATTTAAGTAAAGCCTTCGACTGCGTCATCCACACGATACTTACAGGTAAACTGGAAAAACATGGATTCTCAGAGTCAAGTGTAGGCTCAATTGCCTCATACCTAAGAGACAGACAACAAAGGGTCCAGATGGTAAATAAATGGTCAGAACCAGAAACCTTACAAATTGGCGTACCACAGGGATCAATACTAGGACCAATCCTTTTCCTGATATATATAAACGATCTACCACACTACATTAAATCTGCAAGAACAATATTATTCGCAGATGATACAACATTCCTAAGTGGGGGAAAAGATGAAAAACAGATTGAAAACCTAATGGAAGATACAATAAAAAAAGCAGACAAATGGTTCTTGGCAAATAGGCTGGTACTGAATAAAGGAAAAACCCAAGACATGACCTTCACTCTTAGAGAAACAACATCAAAAATGACCCGGTAAGGTTCCTTGGGGTGACATTTGACGCAAAGTTAAATTGGGAACCTCACGTAAATAATGTCTGCAAAAGCCTGAGCTCGTCAATCTTTGTCTTAAAAAACTTAAAAAGCATAGTATCGGATGCAACACTTAAAATTGCATATCACTCTTTATTTCATGCTAAGATGACATATGGAATAATAGCATGGAGTGGATCGTCTCAAGCAAATAGGGTTTTTGCACTGCAACATAGAGTGATGAGACTGATTGGGGGGCTCAGGCACAGAGATGAATGCAGACACATGTTTGTCAAGCTGGGCATACTAACTCTTCCATCTGCCTACATCATTAGAGATATTATTGACAGCTTGAAGAATAAAAATAGTTGTGACATATTTGGTATGAATGTTAAATTAATTAAAACAATAAAAAACACCATCATCTACCCTCTCACTAAACTCATTAATCTCTGTTTTAAAGAAAATATTTTTCCATCTATGCTTAAAACTGCCATGGTTATACCAATCTATAAAAAAGGAGATGATTCACTGCCAGAGAACTATAGACCTATATCATTGCTGCCTATTATGTCAAAAATAGTGGAAAAATGCATGTCAACTAGAATTGCACATTATTTTGAGGAAAATGGTTATTTCACAGAGACCCAATTTGGTTGTAGGAGGGACAGGGGAGCAGTTTTGGGCATTCTGGATCTGGTGAGGCATATACTCCGATCATTTGACGATCTACAGTTTAGGGCTACACTATTTTGTGATTTGAGCAAGGCCTTTGACTGTGTGTCCCACCGGGTTCTTTTGGGCAAGCTTCGATTGTATCACTTCACTGCAGGTGGTGTTGGGCTCTTGTCTTCATACCTCTCTAACAGAAACCAACTGGTAACGGTTGCCGGGGCCTCATCGGCGATGAAAAAAGTGACAACTGGAGTACCACAAGGATCAGTGTTGGGACCGATCCTATTTTTAATCTACATTAATGATTTACCAGTGTCCGATACTTCTATACAGTACACGCTTTTTGCCGATGATACTACGACCTCGGTTGCCACCAATTCAGTTACCGATGCAGTGGAGCAGCTGACTGGTATGCAGGAGAGACTGGAGACTTGGTTCAGCGCGAACTTGCTACTCCTGAACAGAGAGAAGACTCAGAGGATGGTGTTTTCTTTGAGGAACACAGAGAATGCTAATGACTGCACTGAGATTAAATTCTTGGGGGTTCGACTGGATCCGGGATTGCTGTGGGACGCGCATATCGATGCCTTGATCAATAGACTAGGAACCAGCTGTTTTGCGTTGCGGAGCATTGCTGGATGTGTCTCGGAGGCAGTGTTGAAAACTTCCTACTTTGGAATTTTTCATTCCATCATGGCATATGCTGTACTTGTATGGGGCCATGCTGCTAGGTCTGATATGGTTTTTGGGCTGCAGCAAAGGGCCATTAGAATTGTTTCTGGCTTGGGGTATCGAGACTGCTGCAGATCGGCATTTAAACGCCTTGGTGTGTTGACATTTCCCTGTGTGTATATTTTGGAGAATCTCATGTTTGTGAGGAAGAATATGGAACTATATAAGACGTATCGAAATGTACACGCACATGAGACGAGATATCGGGATAATGTTGTTGGCAGGTATCATCGGTTGAGGAGGTGTCGGGATGGCCCTGGGTATCTGGCCATAAAGGTTTTCAATAAGATACCTTTAGATATGACAGAGATTCCAATAAACGAATTCAAGAACAGATGTAAAAACATGTTGAAGAGTGGATGCTTTTATTCAGTTCAGGAATACTTGGAGAGCTTTTTAACCTTTTAATTGTACATGTTTTATTTTAATGTTTTGTGACTTGTATTTTAATTGTGTTTAAATTTTGAAATATGTATTCTTACTTTATCTTTGTGACATGTGGAAATACTGAATGTGTATGTTACCATGAATAAACTATCTATCTATCTATCCTCCAGAACCTGTTACTAATAAAAAGCAATGAATCTCAGTACGATAGTTACGAATAACAACATGACTACGACACTCGAAATAAATCAAATCTGGTTCCTATGCACTGTAGACTATCAAAATGCCAAAGGAGAGTGGACTACATTGCAATCCATTTCTAAAATAAGATCCCAAATGAATTGAAGATCCTACCAATGGATAACTTCAAGAAGCAGATGAAAACCCTGCTAATCAAGGGGGCTTTTTATGATGCTCAAGAGTACCTGGCCACTGTCTTTAACTAATTTTAATATGTATCGTAATATCTAATTTTAACATGACATGAAACTCTAAACTTTCATCTTTTCTTTTAATGTGTATTGTAATGTTTTATTATAGTAACTATATCTTTGAGTCCTTGTATGTATCGAAACATGACCTCAAACGATTTTTATTTTATTTTATTATATTGTATCTGACGAATGTAACACCTATGTGAGATTGACATGAGAAATATATTTACTTACTTTACTTTACTTATCTCCAACAGAAATTTTCCAACTTATTTTACGATATGAGGAAAAAAACTTACCCCTCTAGGGTTAAATCAGCAATTACTTCCACACAATTCTAACAGCCTCGTACATCCTCAAATATTCAAAACGATAATTCCAGTCTAAAATTAAAAGTTAAATAATCAGACTATATCGCTAGAATGATCATCCCTCTCTTTAAAAAACCCCTTTTCCGTCTTACACTCCCTTATAGTCACAGTTTTCAAATTCACCGTTACATCAGTGATGAATACTTGGTCCGCCACAGGATTCCTTGACAACCAATATTCGGAACCAGGAATCGTTACTTGAGAATCGGACACAGTAACGTTATTGTTATTGTGACCGTTCACAGTGTGCACTTTATTCGTGTCATTTTTGTTCTCTTCGTTAGTTTTTCCATCAGGGCCCTTTTCATCGGTCCTGGACGCCACTGGTTTCGGCGAGGCCGGTTCTTTTTGAGCAGAATGCGGTAGAGCAGGGTCCACAGGGCTGGGTCTGTCGGTGTTTGATCTGGGGGCAGTTGCCGGAAGAACAGGCGGACTAGCTATTGAGGGTATTGATGAGGCCGTTTCTTCTTCGGGTTTCGATGATCGTTGGTTAGTTGTTCGCACAGGAAGGCTTGTAGATGGTTTCTCAGCGACTATCTTAGGCGCCTGAAATGATATTGCTTTTAGTATTGTTCTATGAAATGATCATCATGATAATAATAATAAACATTTTATCAATCAATAGTGTTGACCAAAATTAAGAAGAAAATACTCACTTTGTTGGGCGGAGGCAGAGGACTGGTGGGACTGCTAGTTGTTATAGTAACACCAATCTTACCACTCTCTTTAGATAAAACTTCTGCTTTTCGTTTTGTCCCAGTCATTTCCAATCTTGTGAGAATTGGCCTTTGATCTTCGCTGCTTGAGCTATTTGAATTTTCATTATCCTCAATTACATCGTTCTCTTTCTGTCCTTCTTCTAAAGTTTTTGAGATCTCATCTTCTTCATTTTTTGACAATTTCTGAGTTGACTGAGTTGAAGCACCTTCATCTTGACTTTCTTCTCCACTAGCTCGCTCTTCATCCTCAGTTTCAATTCTCCTTTGTTTTTCAATGTTCTTTTCTTTCTTTTTAGGACCTCTTTTATGAGGATCATTTCTTTGATTTCTTTCATATAAATCAATTAGTCGTAGATCAAGAATATTAACTTCTGGTTCCCATGTATTATGTTTTTGACTCCATCCTTTCCATTTCACATAATATTCGGTAACACCCTGAAAATTAAGAAGTATTAAATAAACCATAGATGTGCTGAGTACAAAAGTTTTCCCAATAGCAGCATGTTCTATAGATATCTACAAACAAGTATTTTTAATATATATTATAGTTCATGTGCATGCACTGTAGTATTAGAAAACAGTAACGAAAAGTTATTAGTAGACATCGATAGAGCACCCAGATTGTGACAAAACTTGTAATAACTTTGCTCATTCGTAAATATTATTGTAAAAACTAGAGGTTAATTTGAACTTCAGCCAATCTATGAGATTTTAGAACAAACACGGAATCTTACTTATTTAGATCTTTTTGTAGACATTAAATACTGAATGATAATTGAAAATATATGAAGGATTATAAAATAGGGTATACCTAAAATACAAATGGAAGAGTTAATACAAGATTTTCATTCCTATTTCACGAATTTACGAACGACAAACGTAATATCAATTCTGGTAATCAAGTTACCTTTCGCACTCTTTTTTTCATGATTTTTTCAGCAGCATAAACTCTATCTCCTAGTTCCATTTTCAAATATCCTTTGGAAATGCTTCTACCAGACACCGATATAACATATACCTCGTCCACAATATGCAACTTCTATAGTCACTGGATAATTATAAATCACTTCGAACTGGGAAATGTAATCTGAATATTTCACATTATGTTGTTAATAATACAAGGATTGTATGTAAAATTCGCAAAATTATTGCTTTCTTCTTTCTTTTAGTATCACAACAGAAACCATGAAAACACAAACAAATCTAAGAGAACTTCGTTTCTTACTTCTATGATCACCGTCGCCATGCTTTTTCAGAAGAGCTTTGGAATTATTACTCATTTAACCAGCAAATATATAATACCGTGCTGAAACCACAGCTCATATTTTTATAAAACTCAACTCAAGGGACCTACAGCCGGTTCCGAACAGCCAATGGGCTTGACTCTAAGTCATTACCCAACAACATATCAAATTTTTGAACCACTAAATTTCATACATAATCAACAAAGGTTGTTCATATAACGTCATCCTGTTTAACAATCAAGAATATACAATAAATATCTCATAAGCAATATCATAATAACCCAAAGTTTCCAGGAGAGATTCTTCTCATTAGAAGTTGATATAAATTTGTAAAAAAAGCTATCAGAATAACTATTCAATATTTTGATGTAGGAAACTTTATTCCAATTTCATTAATATTGAAGCGATTTGTAAAATCAAAGATATTGATATTGTTTTACAAATTAAGTTTGCATGATGTTTTTTACTATCATCAATTTCATCATCATGAAATTCAATTTTTAATTTACCGTGATCACTCGCATGTAAGCCGCGCTATATAATTCAGTTGAATTTTACTTAAGTTTTGCCATTATTTGCTCTTTTTTACAGTGGAATTTCATATCTATAATTGCCAGATCTATATGTGAACTGGAATTTATTGAAAGTTTTCTTAAAAATGTACTGAAACTGAGAAAGTGTTGTGTACAGGGTTCAATAAATTATGAAAATTTGTTTATATTTGTATGCAAAAACAGTGGAACGTTCGGAATATTTTTCTGTATAAGTACTCCACAAATTTCCGTACTTTCACATTAATACTTGACCACAATTTTCACTTGTCTATGTATTGTACTTAACCTACGTACATTTTTCAACAGCGTAATATTATCATCTTTCAAATAACTGATTTGTATTAGATTTTTTAAATGTTATGTACAAACTATTTACATTGCTTGTTCTGGTTAGTTATTATCAGTTCTGATTTTAACAGTGGTGATTAATGATGATTTATTGCTCTTCTTACGTGCAATCAGTCAATTTCGCAATTTTCTACTGTATTCATCCTCTTATAAGATTTCCTTTTGAGTTTGGGTAAAACAATCTGCATGTCACAATGGTTTCTTCTAAACTCAAGCCATCCCTCAAAATGTTTTTGTAGAGTGAACATCAACCAAGACGAATAAGTGAAGTCAATGGCAGCAATACCTCAACAAATAGAAACAATATAAAATCAGGAAGTCATTGATAATAATTTTTTGTGAAAAATAATTACAAGATACCGTAATAATTAAAATATTCATAATTTTTTCACAAATGTAAATAAGTATGATGCGTTTCGGTATACTGTCTTATCTTAAGATATGAATAGTTAGTGTTTTATTTATTTCTATGTTTATTAATTTTCACCAATAATTGGCCTCCTCATTTTGAATATTAGAATTAGTTATTTAATAAACAAATGTTTATATAAAATTTTATGTTATTGTTAATATTAATAGTATTATTGAGTTTTTTCTCGACACCATAAGGTACTTTAATGAATTATTATCCATTTCCATGGTTACCAACCGCCCAACTAACAACTACGATTTTTATCGAGTTTGATTGATTATATCGGCTTATGAAAAATTATAATAAAATTTTGAAACTATTTTTACACAATCGGAAAAAGTTATAAATTCACCTCAGCAGCAAAGGACATTGACTTTTTTGGATAAATTTACAGCCACTCATAAATGATTACCTACTAACCCAAAGTTGTCAGGAAAAAGAACAACACGCCATATAATTTAAAAAATTCTTATTTTACTGAAAGTAAACAGTTTATTGATATGGATTTATCATCTTGGAGATCTATAAAAGCCAATATGAAATTGGGAACGTACCTACGAGCTATTTCTTGATGGATTTTGTACTTATCTTTTATTTCTAACGAGTGTTTGACAAGTTTTAGTAGAGCTTGAAAACTATGATATTAGATCTTTGAAACAGTAAAAAATCTATCACAGTGGATTTAAAATAGAACATATTATTCTTTATATTGCCTTGTATGGTTATCATTCATAAAATATTCAAATATTTGTAGATAATTCGATTCTCTTTAGGCGAGGTTAAAACGATATTTTTACAGGTCCGTACCAGAATGATGGGAATACAGGGGAGGACCGATGCGTTAGTTTTCTAAATTGTCTGGTTCAAGGCGTCTATTGACTTACCTAGTACTGCAAAAAATCCTATCAAATGTGGCAATACTATTTCTTGACCTTCATATTTAGCTACATTATCACATAAGAGCATTAGAGTATAAGTTGATGCTATAGCAATCGGTGTGTATGCTACAAATGAAGCGAAATCTATCATAAGTTCCCACAAATGCGTACCAGGCGTAACTGCAAATATTGCCAGAGACATCAGGATGCTATACCTGTGAAAATTTTAATTTGAAATATGTAGATATAGTCGATAATTCAAAAGAATGAACTTATAATCATTGTGCCAGTTTTATAGTATTTTGAACAGTTTTTAAGTGAAAATGAGAAACACTTGGCTACTTGTATGTATTTATACCGTAACATACTAGTGTCATGAAAGTATTCATGATCATATTTTCGTGGCGCCACTGATTGAAACAAAAAGATTATTTTCTTTTCGAAAGATGTGTCTCTACGCCTATTTTACAACAACAAGTCTTAAAAATATATATAATGCAGTTTAACAGATATTCGAAATAAACTCTACACACTTTATATCAAAACAGAATTGAAAACGGACTTAAGTTTATATGAACTTTTCGTTATGTCAAAGGCACGCACGATACTGATCGTATTTCCAGTAAAACCGCGAATTCATCACCTTGGTTGTCGTATGATCTCATAGTGATGTTGACAAAGCTCACAGTAACTTCTAGATGACTCAAGAAGCCACCTCTCAAGACATTTGAGATGCACTAAGGCTACACTGCCCCTACACCTGCATGGTTTCAAAAGATCATCAACACTGTCTCCTCCATGACATATTCTACAAATGAAAGCAGAATTTAGGCTTATCTGAAACAGAGATTGAGTGCTATATTCTGCAAAAATATGTGTTAATAATGAAACAGATATTAAATTATTTTATTCGAAAAAATAACAAATATTATTCGTTTGATTACGTTTCATAAAGATAGAGGGCATTGTTGAATAGTTGGCATTTTTGAATACATGGTATAGACAAGACAAAATAAGCGATACGCCCTCTACAGTTTTATGTTGAAACCTTCCAGTGGGCCATTCATGATTTGTTTATATATGTAATTCATACGTTGATTTTACGGTTTCTGCTTGTACGTGATATTTTAAAGTCGCATATTGATAAAATATTGTTTAATTTATCAAAATGAACCATCACTGTTGCGTTCCCATGTGTTCCTCTTGGGTAAAAGTGAATAAAGAACTTAGTTTTCATACATTTCCCAAAAAAGGACAACGTGTTTTGGTGGAAACTAAATTAGGGAAACGGGAAGTTGTTGATCGGAGGGAAGAATGGATAAGAAAATTAAAAATTGGAAAGCCTGTGAGTCCGCACATGAGAGTATGTTCGTTGCATTTCTCTGAAAACGATTATTTTTTATAGAGGTTAGTACTCAGTTATTTTTTTGTGTTTCTGTATTACCTAATAGTTTTTGTTTGTAGTTTGTAGGAGACGGATCTAAATTACGTAGATTGAAATATAATGTGGTACCGTCTAGGAAGTTACCTTTGGAAAACGAAAATCTAACTGGCCCTTCTTCTAGAACTTTAAGATTAGAAAATAGAAAACATAAAAAAACATTGTTACAAGAAGAAGCGGAAAATCCAATATTAGTGGCTGAAAAGTGTATATCTCATAATGAAGATGCTGATTTGGGACATACAGAAGAGGAAATGCAAGCTGCAGAACAATTACTAAGTTTTTTGCATTCACAACCTAACTATTGTGGCCCAAAAAGTTTTAGAGATTTTGGTGCGCAAGTAAATACTCCTGAGGTATTAACATTAAGCCACTTCATTAAAACTGACTCAGCACTTAAAAGTTTCACTGGTATAAACAATTTTAAATAATTTAACATTCCAATTCTCATTTCCACCTTATTCAGTTTGCGGCTTTCCTCATCCAATGTTGGTAAACATACCTTTGCAAATACCTAGAAATATACACTAACTATAAAAATGTTCAATGAATTTATCTAACACGACACACTGAATACCTAACACAACACCGAACAAAACACCAATACTAACAAAATCCTATAACACACTTAAAAAACGAAAAATATATTATAAAATTCAGGAAACTCCTACGCCATATCATATGAAAACGAAAGTAAACAAACTATCAATGACCCAGTGGAGGACGAAAAAGTGACCGGTAGAGGCGCTGGAGTCTAACCTTTTTTCGCGTATTCGATACGCGCCCTACCTGTGTCGAATATTACTAACGCATGGGCCATAGATTGCTTTGTTTACATCTGTTTACGTGTATTTTATATGAGAAGTTGTTGAGTTTTAATTGTGTATAATTTTGTTTGGGATCGTTTACAAACGTTCAGAAGAGATGAATCACTAGTGTTGTGTATCCCACTGTTCATCTTGGGCAAAAAAAACCCGAATATAGCTTACATACTTTCCGAAAGCTGGACAATTCAAAGTTGTATTCCAAACAAAGTTGGGAAACAAGGAAATGATGGACAGAAGGAAGGTCTGGATTCATAACTTGAAGATTGAAAAAAAGTATATGAACATAAGAGAGTTGTTCTTTACAGTTTACTGATAATAATTATTTTCCCAGCAGTAAGTTTGTGGATTTTTACATATAGAATTATACCAACTGATGATGTGCAATTTTCAGCTAACCGAAAACTTAGGGTTTTTGAAGTCCAATGCTATTCCAACAAAAAATCTTCCACTTTTATCGGAATCTGAACCTGGGACATCATCAAGAGATTCTAGATAATTGTATTTTCTTTCATGTAACAACCAGAGATACTATGAAAAAAATTATAATAAATAATGTTTATTTACACAACAAAAATAACAATATATCATAACATCAAGAATATGAAATAAAACTTGACTGTATAGCTAGGTGAAAACTAAAATATTCAATTATATAACCAGGAAAACAGAGATTCTATAAAAAAAACCAGACTGTCAGAAGTCCACTGTACTTTTAGGAGAGCCCTTATACATCAGGAATATTCAGAAATTATAATAACTCATTACGTTCAAACCATTCAAGTAGAGTATTAATGTTAATTATTCTTTTATTTCATGTTGTTTCTTTCAGTTTTGCTGGTAAGTACTTAGTTTTGTCCATTATACTCAAAACCTCTTCAGTTGGTAATGAAAGTAGACATGTCAGAGATGTTTTCTTGAAACTTTTGAAAGTTTTCTAACTTTTTAAATGAAAAGGTGTTCTATCATACAGCCTTCTCATAATGTATACATAGTTCCTTTATCCAATCAATTCATTCGTCCTCTCCTTTATTTTATTATTGATTTTCATGTTCAATGATAAAAAGTCAGTGTAAATTTCAACTTGATGTAGGTAGGTTATCTACTGTTGAACAGAGATAATATTGTCCTCAATCCAAACACAATAAATCACAGGAAAATACAAAGTCCAAAAAAAAACACAAATTACGACGATAAACGTTCGAAAACTCAAAACGAAATGAACGTAAATACCATTAGCATTACAAACAATGTAAACAATGAGTTAATGCCCCTTGCTCTAGTACCGATATTAGCCGTTCCGGTGCTACAATTTTAATTTCAGACGCCAATTGTTGAATAGATGTCATTGTTGGTTGTTGGATAGATGATATAACAAAACAAGAACTTGTTCATATTTATGTTTATAAATTTTTCTGTATATCTAACTATATTTCCAAAAAGTGCAGATGTAGACGTTCAATATATAAGTAAAATATATTATGAACATATTTTAAAAGCATTTGTATGAAAAATTGAATGATTTGTGAAAAATCATGAAAATAAGCGAACATATGTGATATAGCTGATTTTGTATGCATAAAACTATTGAAATTTGACTTACGTCGCTGTCTATTAGTGAAATGTATATTTTATTCAAGTGGATAGCCAAACGGTCATCATGTGCGAGACTTCTCACTGCTACTAATGGCCTTGTATGGATTTTTGTCGGTTTCAAGACATAAGGTAGACCTTGTTTACTCATTCTCAGGGGAAATATTCGGTTTGAATCGATAGAAGGAGCTATAAATTATTTCCTCATTATTAAGCGCTTCAAACTAATTCATGGTTATATTGTTGCTCAAAAAACCACTATTCAGGAGGACAAAAATTCCCAATAAGGCTATCAACTCGTCTTTAGCCGGTGCTGTTTTCAGAGGTCTTGGATTTTACCAATAACCGGTCGGCTTGTTTCAAAATTTTACTTTCAAATACTGATTTTACTGTTTATCACAATCTCTGAATCTTTTATGGTTATATATGAAATATTCCCTATATTATCAATCTTAAGCCAGTAAAATAAAATACCACGAATGTTGTATGAAATATTCATAATAGATGTGTTTCCTCAACCAAAGTATAGTCATTTTTCATAGAGTGAATAATAGCGGTGAATAATCACTATTCACTGGTGTAGAGTTCCTAGGGCACGTGATATAGAACTATCAAGTAACTAGTAAGACTTGTAAACAACTTGACAAACCAATAATTATTTGAACCGACAAATAAGTTATGGTAAATAAAGTTGTTTAAATTAAATTTATGGAATCATAGTCAAAAGTACCCGTGGAAGTCGGTTGAAGTTCGGATATATTGTTTATAATTTCCACATCTTTTACCAACAGTATTAAATTTTTTCGCTTATACCCCCCTTCTTGCCACACCGTTCCCCAAAGTTTAGAGATGCCAAAATTCTGTCTAAATTATCAAAAGTTTTATAGTTTTTCTGCTTAAAAAAAGTTCGGATGTCAAATTTAAGCTCATTTGGGCGCCCCCAGATGTGATATGATCTGACATTTTTTCGAAAATCGTGGTTTAGGAAGTTTAAAACGGATTAAAAATTTACTCCCTCAACTCACTCATGACTTTGGATACAGTGCAATAGTTTATTATTTTCGGGGAGATAGCCAAACAAGAAAAATTTTCAGACCTCTGAATATTAAAAACAAAAAAGAATTTGATGAAGGTTATCTATTCACAAAAATTCATATAGATACAAGACGCAATGTAATTTACATATAACTATTTCTACGTTTCACTTACTTTCTTGTATGGATATAGATGAAATACTTCCATACTGAAAATATGCCATCTCTGAAACTAAACTTCTATTGTCGAAACTACTCCGATTATTTGAGTAGTGAAACTGGGAATTGTCCTTATTTTTGCTATAATTTGTCTCACTAGAACTGATAATACATACTTTGGATTCGCTTGAATGTAAATCTTCGAGATGCGGAATTTTAGGGTTTAATAGGCTTGCGGTTGATTCTGTTAGAAATAGAGAAACAATAACATCCCGCCTGTTCTTGTTTTTGGCACCGCTTGCAGATGGAACGCGGGCCATGGCAGAAGATGTTAGAGCAGAATGTTAGAGGAATGACAGACTGATGTCGGTGTATATGATGAAAACGATAATTTACAGATTTAAATCAGTGAAAAATAGTTGACATAATCAACTTCTACCTTGTCATTAATGTCATAATTATATTTACCTTCAGCACTTAACAATAGTATGTAAAACCTTCAATTTGTTCTCAAATAAGCAAAAACATAACGGAAATTATCCTTTAGCTCATCGGTTAAATATATATTGAGTATAGACCAAGCTGTGTTACAAGCAGAGAAATCTTAATATATATCCAGTAACTATAATTATATAGTATATATCTATGGTTACAAGTATAAACATTTCAGCGTTGATCCGTCTGTGTTCCTATATAGAACAGACACGACATGTCAGATGCGTTCAAAAATCGGCCAATAATACTTTATTTTCAAAACTATTTCAGTAGGTACCTACAGAATTGAGTGAAAAAAATTGAACGAAATTTGGCAAAAGTGCATTTTTAAAGCATGACTCTCCTTCTTGGTCTGCATTTGTAATTAAGGGAGTTTGGTGGGTGGTTGTAGGTGGCAAAATTTTCTGTTTCTTCATCTAACACATTGTATGACTGTCAAAACTAGATATATATATATATATATATATATAATATATATCTGAGAAAGATTCCGGGGTTCAATCCGATTTTTTCGAAAGTTTTGTTGGCGCTGAGAAGCACCGTTTGTTTCACGACGTTTCGCCAAAATCTCATTTGGCATTTTCAAGTGCTGCTGTACGTCTGGTGACTCGACGGCAACTACGGATTGAACCCCGGAATCTTTCTCAGATTCATTCCACCATACGAGAAAACATACGATATATCATATAATATATATATATATATATATATATATATATATATATATATATATATATATATATATATATATACATATTTCATTACCAGGGGCGAATTTCATAAAAACAGGAATATTTCAAAACTTTATTTAATTTCAAAAACATGAGCCATACACTGTCATCAACTTAAAAATAATGCTAGGTATAACAAAAAAATATTTAAAGTTATAAAATATGACGAGTACACAAAGTGAAGATAAACATAAGATTTAAACTTATTATATCTCAGTAATTGCATTTTTTTACGATTTTAACTCTTAACATGTGAATACATTTTCATAAAAAAAAGAACGTTCTGATATAGGCTTATATTTAAATTTATTTGAAACACTTACTGTTAAAATATTTCTTTCAATCACAGATATGTTATAACTAGATTAAAACCTAATAATAGATAAATTTTGGAATCCTATGACAATATTATGTATACTATAGAGAACCATTATATGGTGAAAAATGCAGTTTTTCGATCAACAGTTTTTCCCAAAGCATGGAATAAATGCAATGATTTGATCACAAATATATAAAAAAAAAAAAATTCAAAAATGAAATCTTAATAAGGACTATACTTAATATTTTTCATTAAATCTGTTGTATTGAGATTAAGGACAATGTTCTTATTGTCAATTTTCTGAGTATTGAGACATGACATCAAAACAATTATAAGATACTAACTTTTTGTTTAGTATTCTGACTGAAAGTGTAAATACTTCATAAATTTTTCATATTACATTGTGGCATTTTAAATATCTGCAATTTGAAGTTACTATGCTTTAAATGTTCTCACAACTCTACTGACATACTGTCGACATATTGGGCATTCTGCCAACTTCTTTCCACATTCTATACAAGTTGCTATATGACCACATTCTAACAGAACACAATCTAACGGTGCATCCATGCAGAGCTTGCACAGATCTTCAACTTCTTCTGGCAATTCTGAAGACAAAGAAAGATATTAAATTTGGCTATCAACTTAAAAAAATATATATATCAGCCCACCCAAGTGAATTATTCAATTTCTACATAACAATAAAAAAAATATATTTCTATTGAATTCAAAGAATTTTCATAACATCAAAAAGGGAGGCTCCGTGGCTGAGCGGTATAGGTAACGCTATGCCGTCTTCATTGACGGAGTTGGTGGGTTCGATTCCCACCGTGTTCCTGGGTGTTTGTATGCGTCCGGATTGAAGTGGTTCCCCTCATTATAGTAAATTGATGGCTAAATGTTCAAGTTGACGAAGCCAAAATTGTACGGAGGTCGGGCGCGCGTGTGAGAGGGCACACGTCCCACCTCTTTAAAAAAAAAAAAAAAAAAAACATCAAAAAGAAATAAAAGAAATATTCGCTATATTGAAATTTTAAATCGTTTGTGAATCATTATATACACCCCATGAAATTTTAATCATAAAATTTATTAGATATTTTAATGTCCCAATTTAGTAATATGCTGTTGAATATAATGTAAAATTCTAATAATAAAACAATTTCATGACAATATTACATTGAATATGATTTTAAATATCAAGATTGTCATTATTTATAATATATCTATTTGATAAATACCTTGTCTTTGTTTTTTGTTATCTCTCCATAAATTAGTCGCTCTATCGAGTAGTTCTTTTTTCTCCAAGCATCCTTTATAGTCTACCCTGTTTAATGTCAATAGCGTTTTAAGTTGTTTGGCAGTTAGTTGATTTAGATCTTCTACACATTCTAATTCTGAGAGTTTTGGACACTTTGGAGGGACAGGGCTTCCTTCGGGGCTCTAGAAAGCATTAAATAATATTATAAATAACTCTTAATACATTTTTGATCAAGTGACCGTTCAAAGTCTAAAGAAACCTGGATAATTGAATATTCTGCTGTATTTTACTTTTTCATCATTATAACAGATGTAGTAATTCTAATAAATATGCTATTTACTATAATATAAAGTTTGTGCTTACCTTAGAATGTGTTATATCTTCTGAAGAACCTTCAGTTGTTACATATACCCATTCAGAACCTAGCGAGGTTCCATAACTGGTAGAAGGAGGCTGTTGCGGTTCTTCAGGGGCCGAAGGAAAGCTGCCAGATCGTTCAGTAGATGGAGGTTGCCCTACAAATTGGGCAGCAGTAGGTGCAGTTGGCGAATTTCTGGGAGACCTTCTTCTAGGCGGAGGTCTTGGATGATTAGTTGTTGTCTGAGGATTACCTGTAGGACTTGCTCTGTACCTACCATTTGTATTAGGAAACAAAGAATCTCCTCCAAGCGAGTCTAAAATTAATTGCATCATGTTTAACTCAGTTACATTATTGTTTAAATGAAGAATTTTCACTTAAATGAATTAGATTTCAAAATTGATACATGCATACACTTTCAAATCATGATTACTTGATAAATCATTTTTTGCAAGGCTCCTTACTTAGTCACAATTAATAATTATAGAAATAATGTTTTACCCCATAGCTCTCCTAAAGTTGAATTTTCTCTTAAATTTGGTAAAGAACAACCAAAGTTTGCTGTTAACTTTTCAGTTCCTCTCTTATGCTTGACTGGAATATGTTTGTTACAAAATAGGTCCACCAACTCCTGTTTCTCTAAAATAAATTAATAATATTAGTACAAAAATTTAAGAAAAAACTTTTTCGTAAAAGTAAATTTTCCCAATTGAGTTGGAAGCAACTCACCTACTAATCCATGTGTTGAAATATTATGTTTTTTAAGATAATCTTGCAAGTCTTTTGGCTTCAGTTCCATTAATTTTCCACGATCTGGTGGTCTCCTCAACAGTATAATGCATTTTTCACAAAACAGTACTCTGTGAAAGAGAAAATAAACATCAAAATGAACATAAAGAATATTCTATCAACTTTACCCATCATGCTTTTTCAGACATTTCATGCAGTATTTATCCTCACATTCACCACATTTTATCTTCCAGTTTAAAAGGTTGAAATCCGAATTACATTTTGTGCAAGGCATTCTCAATTTTTACCTAAAAGATGTTAATTGTATCCCAACTTTTTTGAATGAATATGAACTCCAAAATGAAGCCAGAAATGTTATATTTACCTCTTGTTTTTCTGTTGATAACGTATTTATATGTTACATGATTCACGAATTTATTGATATCAACATATCACACCATCCTCAGTTCTCATAGATAGTAGGCATACTCGTAGGCAGATAATGATAAGGTTTTAATTGTATTTTATCAGATGCACAACTTGCAGAGCGAGTTTTCATCATTGACTATCTCATTTTCAATAATACATTAATTATAAAAGAGAAAGCAAATATATCATAGATTTAATTTTACTTGTTTCAACATGTTAATGATGTATGATGTTGATGACTATAAAATTGAATAGGAAATAAAAATAATGAAGTTTCTGACAATTAAATATTTTAATATTTTTGTTCTGTGATACGGACATATAGAAGTTGTTTTCACTATTCTTACACGGAGTACATTGTGTAGAACAAATATTAATTTAGGTTAGCACTACTATATTTTCGAGCTCATGTAATCGATGTAATCCTTGATTATTGATTGAGATTTGTGTACCCAAATTATACCAGATATTGAAAATAATGTTATTTATGATTATGGCAATAAATAATTATTTAAAAAAAATTATGTATGTTATTTAATATATTATTGAAACAAGTTAATCTAACTTGCAAAACTAAAACTGGTGGAGAGTAATAGATAGTAATTTTGAATCCCCTGAATGGTTAAACTTCAACATAATATAAACTAAAAAGAGGTAATTATTCATATACAGAAAATTTAACTTATAATTCAAGTAAAGAGCGGCTAATATGAGCAATAAGAAAATTTAAATTATGATATAAAGGCGGGCTAATGTGACTGATGCTTACGTAAAGGGTAACTAATGTAACTTCCGATTTATAGAAGACCATTGATGTAAAAGTCAGCCGATTTGATTTCCTATTTCAAGATTGAGGGTTTTTAATGTAACTATATACCGAAACAATGATATACTACTTACTTTAAGCACACAAAATAACTCTGACATAAGAGGCAGCTAACGTAAATTCTGAATTAAAGGGCTGGTAACGTGGCTTACGGTTTGAATATGTAATTCTGGCATGAAACGCACTTTTCTATTATAGTCTCATGAAAATCCTCATAAAATAAATCGTAACTATATATGTCTATTATCATTTTGATACAACATTTTGAGGAATAATTAATTGGAGGAATTAAACTTGCCAACTAGTATAGTAAATATACAAAACAATATTTGATTATATATATAAAAAGCATTATTCAATATATATATATAATATATATATATATATATATATATATATATATATATATATATATATATATATATATATATATATATATATATATATATATATATATATATATATATATATTTATTTATTTATTTATTTTATTTATTTATTTATTTATTTATTATCATTATCATTAGCTACAAAGCTACTCATTAACAACAACAGAATACGAGTTAACTCTCTCACAAAAAAACAAAAAAAGAAGCAAAATGGCAATACAATTTATAACATCCTTAACATAATATGTTTATTCTCCCAAGTACCACCCCTTAATTCTACGCATGAATAGCCTGACAGATTGTGCATTTTTTATTTCCAAGGGCAATGCGTTGAATAGTCTCAAACCATCGCTGAAAAGATATTTCTGCATGTGAGTTGTTCTAGCAAACTCAATATCAAAAAGGTCACGTGATCTCAAATTAATCAGGTGCCTTTCAGATCTAGTAACTAAGTATTCCTGCAAATATTCTGGCAATAATTTATTTTTTAGTTTAAAAATAAACAAAACGCTACACATTTCTATGCTTTGCTTTATCGACAGCCATCCCAGTGTTTTAAGCATTAAATTAACTGGGGTATAACGAGTACCGCATAATATTACTCGCATTGCCCTGTTTTGAAGCAACTGGAGCCTCCGTACATCCGCCTTTCCACATGATAGTAATAATGAGAAACAATAATTAAAATGTGGGTATATTATGGTATTATAAATAAGAAGGCGACTCCAGTGACTATATATATATATATATATATATATATATATATATATATATATATATATATATATATATATATATATATGTATATATATATATATATATATATATATATATATACACAAGAAGAAACCTAGAATGTGGGCACGCCACTGTTTCAGTTGCATTTCTTGTATCCTTATTAACTCTTTCCACCTCTTTATTCCATACGTGAGAGAAGATATCACTTTTAAGTTTTAATGTCCAAACTCTGACAGTATGGTAGATTTGCGTATTGTTTCACATATTGAAAGATTGTTTATGTGTATAATTCAAATAATTCGTATATAAATAATGACAGAGTAGTTAGTTGTAGAAAGTGCAAACTATGTTCAACACTTTTGAAGTAATATTGAATTATCTTTTTACTTAAAGTCTCGACGTCCAAAAATGGAATTAAAATTTATTCCTGAAAATTATTATGTCTACATTGCAGTATTCATAGGTAAGACTTTTTCCAACAAGAATCTGAAGATTGTAAATTGATTTAAAAAAAAGAACACTATACGTGGACTACTTTGTGAACTGCCACGGTGTCGTAGAAAAAAACTTCAAAAAATTTCGAAAACGGGTCGTTTAACTCGAATAAGAACAGACAAAAAACACAATTGAAATAGAAAAAATAACAGTACCTAACATAGACCGAAAGCGAATAGCTTATAAAGTTTAATTTCAAGTCGGAAGTCACTAAATGCAGTTAACTGTTATTGAAATGTTTATTTATATCTTCAGTACATTTGTTCTAAGAGTAGATGAATGATTTACAGAAAGTTTTCGTCAAATCTAATTCACAATAATGTGAATTATATAGAATTTCCAATTGAAGCGCATCGAAATAAATAAATTTTCAGTTGAAAATTTTTAATTTTATTATTTTTGAGAGGCAGATGAAATTGGTTTATTTCTATTCTCACGAGATAACAATTAACAACATTATTGAAATTCTATAAACTTTCAGGTTTGCTTTCGTCCTTGACTAAGGTTTAAACATAACTGACGAAAAACGCTTAAGAATAATTCACTATATACCTATTATATACGTTATTGTTTCAAATTTGTAAGATATTTTTAAGTTGTTTACAAAAATCTCGAAAACATAATGGTCATGAAGAACCGTAAACCGTGAGTGTTTCATTATTATTCCAAATACGTGATAAACAATCTATAGTAGTCAAAACTAATTAGTTTGCATTCATGTTTACAAAAAACATGCACTGAACAAAATGAAAACATAGTTGACCTAACTTGCACTGACGTATATTTTGGGTTGCCTACCCATAAGAAAAAGCATTGGATGAAATAATGGACTGACAGACTTTCCCAAACATGTAATAAAATTCATATATAATGCAACACGTGGTATTTAATTTCCTCTTTCTCCCTATCAACCTGTTTTTGTGCTTTTCAGTCGTATACAGTGGGGAATCTTGTTATATTTAGATGACATATGCAGTGAATCATGAAATCCTTAATAGATTATTAATATAAATTTTTTCGTGGCTTCATTTTATTGCATTTGATATTCAATTAATGATTAATCCAGGTGTATCGCTACAAATTTTTACGCGAAAAGTCTGGGTTCGAATCCTAGGTTAAATATGAATGTTTTGCACTGATTTACGTTGAACAAATTTTCTCTCTCTGCCTGTATGCAGACTCGCATACTATCGAGATTCGAGCAGACGCATTCGTTTTGTGACGGACGATTGGCAAATTATATGGAGTTATTATTTATCCCTGTTTAACACACTGTATAGTTTATCATTGTAATAAAAAATATTAATTTTACTTTTTAGGACATATCGGAGCATTTATATCTGCTATATCTTTCACATGGCCATCTCCAATTCTCACCAAACTAAACGGGTTAGAAGATAATCCTCTGGGAACAATCATAACACCAGCTGAACAGAGTATTTTGGGCGCTATTCCCACAATCGGAAGTTTAATTGGCACTTTCGGCACAGGATATCTCGCCAAAAAATATGGTAGAAAACCACTGATGATATTATTGGAAGTTCCAACATTTATAGCTTACTTTGTTATGTGTTTTTCAACCAATATTTGGGAGCTATATGCAACCAGATTACTTTCAGGAATTACTGTTGGAGGAGTCTTTACGGTGAATACTATGTACGTCGCAGAAGTTGCAGAAAATTCTAACAGAGGACTTCTTGGAACTGCTATGAATTGTTTTATAAACTTTGGACTGCTCTTTGTTCTAATTTTGGGCCCATTGACTTCATATATTCTGTTTCATATAATATTAACCATATTTCCCATTGTTTTGATTCCATTAATCTATTTCTTCGTTCCTGAAAGTCCGTATTACTTAATTCAAAGGGATCCTGAGCAAGCAGAAACTGTTCTGATGAGATTGCGAGGAAGGAAAGATACCAAAAATGAACTAGATATCATTAAAGAGAGCTTGGGCAAAGAAACCAAAACCCGCCTGCAATACATGCTTCGTAGTAAAGGGTTGAGGAAAGGAATTATTATTGGATGTGGGCTTATTTTATTTCAACAACTTTCTGGGACTGCTGTGATCATGTCATATGGGGAACTTATATTTGCTGAAATTGATGATGGTATTTCAAGTGCAATTGGACCTGTGATAATAACAGCTATTCAATTTCTAGCAGGATTTGTGACTCCACTAATAACAGATAAAGCTGGTAGAAAATCATTACTTTTAGTTTCCCATATTGGCATGACATTCGCTCATATTTTGTTTGGAACTTACTTCGTCATGAAAAATGAAGTGGAATCTGTTGGATTTATTTCTAGGTTACCACTTGTGAGTTTAATAGTATATATAATTACTTACTCCTTAGGTTCTGGGCCAATACCATGGACAGTTATCGGTGAAATTTTTCCATTAGAAGTTAAAGAAATAGCTACCTCTATATGTATAACCTTATTGAATGTATGTGCATTCATAATGTTGTTAACATTTAATTTCATGAAAGATTCTTTCGGAATGGGTCCAACATTTTGGATTTTTAGTGCATTTGGGGTACTAGCTACTATATTTGTAAAATATTATATGATAGAAACAAAAGGAAAAAGTTTACAAGAAATTCAAGATAAATTGAATTTCTAATCAAAGTTGAAATTCTATGAGCTTTTTTCTACAAAAGATGTAAATAATAAATAACATAGAAATTTAGCCGTCTCGATCGGTGTCGCAAGAAGGTGTAAGGATCAGCTTCATAGCTTCTGCAGATTATATCGGAGAGTTGAAATTTGATACGTAGTTTAAGTTGATGTTAAGATACGATCTTTTGTATGTTTCAACTCTATTCCTCAACCATGCTGCACTTCGTGGACTCTTCATTCCGTTCAAAACGACTTGCTCCAATCTGCAGAAGCTCTGGAGTTGTATATTTTATATATAGGATCATGCTTTACTGTATTATAATAATAATAATTTTAATCCGTATAAGAAGGTTACCTACCTCAAAAGAAATAAAAATATTTTCTTATGGGTTCGAATTGGAAATATTTAATTTAGTTGTAATTTATTTATATTCCTTTTACGCAGCTTATTTCAAAAACTATACCTTCCATCAAGGGTTCATGTACGTTTATAAACTCTTCGAAGTATATTTTACGTTCCTGTTCATAAGCGTATAATAGTATATTATTCAACGAGCACAAAATGATTGCTATTTTTCACGAGGGTGAAGTTTGCGTCACGAGCTGCAAGCGAGTGTCGCAATTCACCCGAGTGAAAAATTGTAATTTTGTGCGAGTAGAATACTATACTTTGTCCACGACTTCCTCGAAAAAATTAGTAATAATCTGCATTTTCAACAATAAAAATAGTTATCAAAAGCGTTGACATAACATTTTCTGTGTTCACTGAAAACTGCATACTCACGTAAACGTCAACTATTTCACTTGACATCGATTCCATTCCTTTCTTTCACTCTGATAAAAATGAAATAGATAATTTATTGGAGTAAATATTCAATAAGTTGGGCATTATATTAAATATTAGTTTAATAATTTGCCTAAAAGTTATCTTAGTTACATAAAACCTAAAAATCTAATAACAATACTATCCTAACAATGTGAATGATAGTCTCAAGTTTGGACATACGTTTTGAGTGTGACGTCATGCAGTGTATAATAAACCATTATACACACTAGTGAATAATAGGTATAATTATACTTCAAGAAGCACACGTATAATGAATGATTTATAGTACAGTCGTGGACAAACATATGTATACTTATACACTCCCAAAATAGCACATATCATTAATGTAGGGTTTCCATGAAATGAAAGATTCAATAAAAATTCCAAATACAGATTAAACTTTTTTTTGTAAGTATATAAAATTCGTTATTGCAGTTTTCAATGTCAGTATAAAACATTACATATTTTGATCTAGTCTTAATCTAATAAAAAATTTTAAAAATGATCTTAGAAAACTTTTATAATAAACTCTTGTATATTGTTTAAGTCTAACAATAATGGCAGAAATAATTGCGCGTCTTAAATTACTCTTAGATTTACAATATAGAAAAAAATTCATAGAAAAAATTCATCTATATCATATTGTTCACAATTTAAAATCAATCTAAATAAACTTTTCCTGAATGCTTTAAAATTATTCAGAATTTGAAAATTCTTCGGTAGTGAATTTTTTCGTTCAGTGCTTCCTTAAAATAATGTTGATGTTTGAATAAGAACTTTAACAAGTTTAAATATAATAATATACAGTCCATAAAACGTCAACACTCCCGCTGACTCAAATCTCCCTCTACAAGATTACCTGAAACCATGGTTGAAAATTAACCTCATGGCCGATATTTGAGATCGAAAAAGCGACTTGGAAGATGAGGCATTTCCCCAAATAATGATTCTATAACACATTAATGACTGAAAATCAGAGCAATAAACAATATGTTTATTTCTATATATATATATATATATATATATATATATATATATATATATATATATATATATATATATATATATATATATATATATATTATATATATATATATATAAATATATATAAATAAATATATATATATATATATATATATATATATATATATATATATATATATATATATATATATATATATATATATATATATATATATATATATATATATATATATATATATATATGTAATTCAAAAAATCCATACAGATATTTTTGTTTTATTTCAACTGAATATTTGATATTGAAGAAACTGAATAAAATACAATCATTCAATTCAAAACATGAAGTTCTTGTGAATGGTCTTCTATATATTATCCATAAATATATGAACGATTTAATTTTCATATTTTATTCTATAATATTTAGAATAACTTTTTACTCAAATATCTTGAGACAACGAAATATTCTCAAACTAAATTTTCCAATGCTTTTTTATCAACTAATTCAAGAAATCAATCGTTTCAGTCATAGATAATCATTTTTTATAGGTATTTAATATAAAAAAATGGCATTATTGCTGTGAAATTGGAGATCGAAAATTTAAATTATAAAATTTCATCATTTTGAAGAACCGCGGTCATATGAAGAGAAATTAACTCATGGTTTTAATTATAATTTCTACGTTTGTCTCTATGAAATTTCCAGAGTTGTTATTATAAAACGACATAAATAGTAGATTTTCTAGGAGATGCATTTTCTCAATAATAAATTTAAAATTTCTTTTGTGAACATTGTTGTAGGAAATTGAAAACTATGTGAAAACTACTGAAAACTCCAAATAAGTAATACGCAATTTGAATTATCGATCGAGTGTGATGATCTCTACGTTACCGACATTGTATATCGGTTCGGTTTAGATTTGCGCTTTTTATATTGGAGTGAACTGAAAAGTGAGATGAGAGTTAGTTGTATTTTGAGTGTTTTATCCCATAAAAACCTTTAATTGGAAGTTTAAAGCTGGGATATACAGTAAGTAATACTAATATTCACTTCATAATGAGTTTGTAGCAATTCTACCGTTGAAATTATAACCTAAAAGATTATTGTTTTGTCAAAATGGTTGCTGGTTCCCCTCATCTTTTGGGGTTAAAATTTGCTTGAAAGTTATTAACGCTATACTATAGCTTCTATAGGTATATGAAGATATTTTTACCATTACCTAAGTTAGCTTCCGATTGCTCTCTATGGGACATGTAATAGGTGAATGATTTTTTAACATCACACACTGTTGAAAACACAGGGTAATTTATAGTTTTTACGTTCTTTTTTAATTTCATATTATGATTCTTCATTGAGTCCAAGTTGTTTACAAATATATTGAGTAGCATTTTTTGAAAATATTCACTTCTTGTCGTCATTTGCTTTGTTTTTAATGCTATTCTAAGTTTTTGTCACTGAATTTGTTTGTTTCAGCTGGTGAAGCTGTTGTGTGATTGAGATTTTAGGAAATTAAGAATAACTTTGAAACCATGGCTGCTTTGAGACAACAAGCTGCTGCGGCTCTTCTCGATTTCAACAGAAAATTGGACATTAATTTACTAGATAGTGTGGTTGTTAGTATGTATGCTGGAAATGGCGAAACACAAAAGATAGCACAAGAGGTTCTTACAACTCTCAAAGAGCATCCAGATGCATGGACAAGAGTAGATACAATTTTAGAGTTTTCAAGTAATCAACAAACAAAATATTATGCTTTACAAATCCTTGAACAAGTCATCAAAACAAGGTGGAAAGTTCTTCCAAGGAATCAGTGTGAAGGCATTAAAAAATACATCGTTTCTTTGATAATTAAAACCAGTTCTGATGGTGAAACACTAGAAGCTAATAAAACATATCTAAATAAGTTGAATATGATCTTAGTGCAAGTTTTAAAGAGAGAATGGCCAAAAAATTGGGAAAGTTTCATCCCTGATATCGTAGGTGCAAGTAAAACAAATGAAAGTTTATGTCAAAATAATATGATTATATTAAAACTTCTCAGTGAAGAATTATTTGATTTTTCATCTGGACAGATTACTCAAACGAAAGCTAAACATTTGAAAGATACAATGTGCTCTGAGTTTTCTGCAATTTTTCATTTATGTCAATTTGTTTTGGAAAATTCACAGAACCCTCCTCTAGTTAATGCAACTCTTGAAACTTTATTGAGATTTATGAACTGGATTCCTTTGGGCTACATTTTTGAAACTAAATTAACTACTATGTTTATATTCAAATTTTTACCTGTTCCAATGTTTAGGAATGTAACTCTGAAATGTTTAACAGAAATAGCTGGTGTAGCAGTTAGTAATTACAATGATGTTTTTGTCAACTTATTTACTTACACAATGCAGCAATTAGAGATAATGCTTCCGTTAGAAACTGACATCTGTTTTGCTTATGCACATGGACAAGATCAAGAACAAAATTTCATTCAGAATTTAGCATTGTTTCTGTGTACATTTTTGAAGGAGCACGGAAATTTAGTTGAAACTTCTGTTCCACCAGAACATCTTAGAAATGCACTTAAGTATTTAGTTTTAATTTCTGAAGTTGAAGAAGTAGAAATTTTTAAAATTTGTCTGGAATATTGGAACAGCCTAGCTTCGGAATTATATAGGGATGTTCCAGTGGATCCTTACACAGAGAACCCCGTAATTGTCTTTGGAAGTAGTAATCGCAGAAGTTTATACCAAGATGTTTTAAATAAAGTGCGTTATACAATGATTTCAAGAATGGCCAAACCAGAAGAAGTGTTAGTTGTTGAAAATGATAACGGAGAAGTTGTGAGAGAGTTTATGAAAGATACTGATTCTATTAATCTCTATAAAAATATGAGGGAGACCTTAGTTTATCTGACTCATTTAGATTATTCAGATACAGAACGCATCATGACCGAAAAGTTGCAGAATCAAGTGAATGGAACTGAATGGTCATGGAAAAACTTGAACACCCTTTGCTGGGCTATTGGTAGTATATCTGGTGCTATGCACGAAGAGGACGAGAAACGTTTTCTTGTAACTGTCATTAAAGACCTCTTAGGGCTCTGTGAGCAGAAACGAGGCAAAGACAACAAAGCTATTATCGCCTCGAATATTATGTATGTTGTGGGGCAATATCCAAGATTTCTCCGTGCTCATTGGAAATTTCTGAAGACTGTGGTGAACAAATTGTTTGAATTCATGCACGAGACTCATGACGGTGTACAGGACATGGCATGTGATACTTTTATAAAGATAGCTCTGAAGTGTAGACGCCATTTTGTAACAACTCAAATTGGGGAACCCTGTCCATTCATAGAGGATATTCTCAGTGCGATTTCCTCGATTATTTGTGATCTTCAACATCAACAAGTACATACATTTTACGAGGCAGTTGGGTATATGATTTCAGCGCAAGTTGATTCAGCTACACAGGAAGTTCTCATTGAAAAGTATATGTCTCTGCCAAATCAAGTAAGTTTTGTATTTTTTATTTTCATAATCTTGTATGTAATTGAGGATATAATATAATTTTCAATGAAATGCACAAACAAATGATAAATATAGCAAAATATCAGAATCTACCCTAGTATGAATTATATTTGCTTTCAATAAGAAAAAGATTATCTTATCATGGATTTGATTATATAATATTATTATATATATATATATATATATATATATATATATATATATATATATATATATATATATATATATATATATATATATATATATATATATATATATATATATATATACCTATATATGTCATTCAGAAAATTTATGACATCCTAAATGATAAAAATACACCTCTAGCCATTTTAGTCGACTTGACTAAAGCATTTGATTGTATGTGTCATCAAATATTGCTGGATAAATTGGAGAGATATGGTTTTCGTGGAAATCCTTTAAATTTAATGCGCTCTTATCTCTCAAATCGTACCCAGATGGTGAAGTTAAGGATTGAGGGAAAATGTTATTTATCTGATGTTTCTCAGATAAATGCGGGGGTACCCCAAGGCAGCGTTCTGGGTCCGATACTAATTGTAATTTTCATTAATGATCTTCAAGATGTAATGTGTGCGAAAGTTCATCTGGTGAACTTCGCGGATGATACAAATATAATTATCCAAGGAAATGACCTTAAAAATGCTGTTGACGTGGCAAGCGGGACAATGGAGATGTTGGATGAATATTTCTCAAGAAATTGTTTAGTCAAAAACCCATTATATGTTATTTCATAGGAGAAATGAAATTTGTGAAGAAATATGTGTAAATGGTGAAAATGTCACTTTATCGAAGTTCACCAAATTTTTGGGTGTACACGTGGATGATACCTTAAATTGGATAAAACATATTGATGATTTATGTGTTAAATTGGGTAGAGTTAGTTATTCCTTATGTGTTATGAAAAGGTATTTATCTTTTCAACAACTAAAAAAAAGTTTATTTTTCTTGCTTTCAGTCGATTTTGAGTTATGGTATTGTTTTTTGGGGTACAAGTAATCAATGTCAAAGGGTTTTTATTTTACAGAAAAGAGTCTTAAGAATTTTAACGGGTATGTCATTTAGAGAATCATGCAGGGGAGTTTTTAGAAGATGCAATATTCTCACTCTACCTGCCTTATATATTTGCAATGTGTTAGTTCATTTCTGTAGGTACAATTTGTATGACGGCTCTGCTTTCGAACATGGTTACCAAACTAGACGTATGAGTTATGTTTATCCAAAACATTCATCGTCCTTTTATGAAAGTAGCCCAAGGTATATGAGTATTAGACTTTACAACAGACTGCCTCTGACCATCAGGGCTACTGTTCAATTTAGGAAATTTAAACAAAATGTAATAGAATATCTTATAAAGCTGGAACCGTATACGTTGAGAGAATACTTAATGTAGTTTATTTTCTTATATATATATATATATATATACCATTCATTTTCTCAATTCAATGTATTTCATTAATGTAACGTACATATTCATTGTTTGATCTCTTGAAAGTTAAATGTTAAGTGAAAAAAGTAATATATTTTTATTAAAACAATGGTTTTTAAAAACAATTTACACATTTATTAAATAATATACGCATGATGCACGTTTCGATGAAACTTCACCTTCTTCAGATGCTAAATGCAAACTAAATATCTTTCTCCGTTATATCGAATACAAAAAATAAATAGATGACAAATTATGTAGAAAGGGTGAATACAAGAATGGTTACAAATAATTAGTGAAATAGAAAAACCCATTCTAAACTGCTAGTCAGGTAGTTCGGTAATTTTGAAAATATTCAGAAGGGGGCTTGTATTATGATCGATTTGGCTATTCAATAGAAGACCTGAATGTTTGTATTTAATTATTTGTAATGATTCTAGAAAATTAAGTTTAATTCCCTTACTTTCAGCCTTTAATATTTTTATTAATTTACATCATTTATCGGCCCAATCAATACATAATATATAAAATGGTACAAAATTTTACACGCACTGCCTTCTGATACATGAACAAAACAAATGCAGAATGAAATGTCAAAATGACGAAATTCTTCTCGGGAATGACTTGCGCATGATTAGGACAAAGTTCGATGAGGCGGATGTAGCGCCAGGAGTCGTTCAACAACATAAATAATTAAATAAAAAAAATTTCAAAAATGTCAAAAAAATTTTAAAAATGTTGTCAAAAAAATTTTAAAAATTTTTCTGGTTGGGTGCACCTTAATCCCGCAACAGTATGAATTATATTTTACGACCTATTTTCATACGAACCAAATATAGTCATTAGGGAATCGATTGGTCAAATTGCTGACCCTCTTGCACATCTTATTTATCGCTCATTTACCGAGGGTGTCTTTCCTGACTCGCTTAAGGTGGCAGTAGTTAAGCCACTGTATAAGAAAGGTGATGTAGAGGACTTAAATAATTACCGGCCTATAAGTCTACTTACGTCGTTTTCGAAAGTTTTTGAGAGGATTCTTGCAGACAGGCTCCTAAGTTTCTTCAGAAGGTTCAAGATTATTGTCAGCTGTCAGCATGGTTTTGTGCGGAATAGGGGTACAGAAACGGCAGTCTTTGAACTGACTACTGCCATACTCATCGCTCTTGAGAAGGGTGAAGTACCGTTAGGGCTATTTTTCGACTTATCGAAAGCTTTTGATCTTATTGATCACAAATTGCTCCTATTTTTTCTTGAAGCGTGTGGGATTAGAGATAGACAGTTGGATTTAATTTCCAGCTACCTCACTAATCGTGTTTCATACGTATCTGAGGACCGAGTGATTACGAAGGGGGTACCACAGGGTAGTATCCTGGGGCCACTTTTGTTTCTCGTTTTCATAAATTCGCTTCCTGGAAATTGCTCATATAATGACTGTAATGCTATTATGTTTGCCGACGACACGAATTTTCTCATAAACTCTACGGATATCAGTGCTGCTCTGGCTTCTGCGGTGTCAGTTATCAATAAAGTGGGAATTTGGTGCGATAATAATAAACTAAAAGTTAATCTACAAAAAACTGAGAGTGTCTTCTTCCGATCATTCAGGTCAAAGGTTGCTTTCCCGAAGTTTGTTGGTGATGTCGAGAACCAGATACCAGTGAGAGATTCCGTGAGTTTCCTCGGTATTGCCTTGGATAAGAATTTGAGATGGGACCTTCACATTGATCAGCTCAGAAAGAAGCTGAATTCGGCCTCATTTACCCTTTTTATGTTGAGAGATCTAGTCCACTTGCATGTCCTAAAAATTCTATATTTTGCTAATTACCAATCTATCCTTTCCTATGGTATCATTTTCTGGGGAGGCTCCATCCACTCTGATAGTCTCTTTATTTGCCAAAAATGGACAGTTAGATCTATGCTTCGCCTCGACTACAGACAATCTTGTCGTGGTCTCTTTAGAAAGCACAATTTATTCACTTTCTATGGGCTGTATATATATAAAATACTTACATTTTTCCATAAAAATCAAGATTATTTTGCAAAATTTAAGAATATTAATAATACAAGGAAAAGTGTTCCGTACTTTTTTCCTATTCATTCTACCACTCTACGTGAAAGAGGTACAGAGTACATGGCACTCAAGTTGTTCAATATGTTACCTAAACATCTACAGGTTATTTCAAATCATGGGACCTTTAAGAGAAGCATTCACAAGTTAATTATGAAATGTGAACCTTACCTGGTCGAGGAGTTCAGGGTTTATTGTTATAAATAAGCTTCTGTATTTTTTTTTGTGACTTGTTTCATTTTTATTTTGTGCATATTTATATTTAATATTTGTACGAATAATCTATGAAATTAATAAACTTATTCTATTCTATTCTATATACATAAGAAATTTCATAAAAATCGGTCGGGCCGTTTCGGAAAAGTGCGTTGTTCTTACAAAAATGCTAAAATATTTATTAAAAAATTGGAAGGTGGGGGTAGATCGGCGAAAATTTGGAGTTATAGATGGAAACTCGAAGAAGAAAAAAATACAAAAAAATTGATTTCCAAAAAAGGCAAAACAGTTTTTCCCTGTAGGCAGTTGTTTTGGCAAAATGCTCTAAGTATAATCAAATCTGCCAAAAAAATTTACAAATTTTTAATTACTATTCAGGATTAGTGTATATAATTATATAATATTAATTTATACATATATACATATAAATATATATATATATATATATATATATATATATATATATAATTATATATATATATATATATATATATATATATGTATGTATGTATATATATATATATATATATATATATATATATATATATATATATATATATATATATATATTTATGTATGTATGTATGTATATATATATATATATATATATATATATATATATGTATGTATGTATGTATGTATGTATATATATATATATATATATATATATATATAATTATAAGTAAGCTTTTGTTCAGTGAAGTTTATTTTTTGATTAGGATGATTTTCTCTTTTTTTATATTGTCATTTCTGTAATATGGCAGAATTATTCAATCCATGTTACTTTTATTGTTAATATCCAATAATATAGCATATTTATCTTTGTAGCAATATTTTATCAATTTATTGTCGAAAGAAATGATAATCTTATTTTGTTATGAATTTAAGGATATTTTGGCTATTTGATTTATTGTGATGAAATGTTCAATCTTTTTTCAGGTTTGGGATGGCATTATAAATAAAGCGAGCGAAAATGTGGATATTTTGAAAGAAATAGATGTTGTTAGACAACTTGCAAATATACTGAAAACAAACGTAAGAGCATGTAAAGCGTTGCACCATGCCTATGTTGTTCAGTTAGGAAGAATTTATTTGGACATGTTGAATGTTTACAAGGTAACTTAAGTTTCTATCATGTTTCCTCACAT
>JARQZK010000775.1:317500-365000 GCA_030704885.1 Cynegetis impunctata | reverse complement strand
TAAAAATAGTTCACAGGCAACAACAATTCAAATAAATAATTAAAATTATAATTATATATTAGTTTGAGTACTCCAATTTAAAAAAAAAGAGAAAAAGCACTTTATTGAATCAAGAGAATCTTCTTTCTATACAGATTCATCCTCTTAGATATTTGGAATATACATATGGAATTTACATACATTATCACAAGAATAAAAATAGAAAATTACTTAAAGGTACATTTACAATTTAAATATGTTACTTAACACAATATTAAAAATGTAGATAGATACATTTACAAGTGTAACAGGAAGATAGTTTGATAACATGTACATATTAAAATTTCTTCTCACATATCTTAATTATGTACTTTTTCTTCTAATCTACAAGGTAATGTCCGAGAATATAGCAGCGGCAATTTCATTGAACGGAGAGCAAGTTACTAAGCAACCCCTCATCAAAGCAATGAGGGTGGTCAAAAAAGAAACACTGAAGCTCATATCATGCTGGATTTCACGGTCCAACGATCACCAAATGGTATTGGAAAATTTTATCCCTCCCTTTCTCGACGCCGTTCTAATCGATTATCAAAGAACGTCAGTACCTGCCGCTAGAGAACCTGAGGTTCTAAGTTCGATAGCCAGCATTGTAAATAAGTTAGAAAACCACATTACATCGGAGGTAAGAAGCATGAATTTAAATCCTAGGATTTACTCATGTGCAAATTTAATCCGAAATTTCTTTCAGGTTCCGAAGATCTTCGATGCAGTATTCGAATGTACTCTATCGATGATTAATAAGAACTTCGAGGAATACCCAGAACACAGGACGAATTTCTTCCTTCTTTTACAAGCGGTAAACAGTCATTGTTTCCCTGCGTTCTTAACCATCCCTCCAGCTCAGTTTAAATTGGTTCTGGATAGCATTATCTGGGCCTTCAAGCATACCATGCGCAATGTTGCAGATACGGGATTGCAGATATTGCTCAAACTGCTGCAGAATTTAGAGCAGGTAAATTATATCCTCAATTTATCGAAAATATTTCTAATTTGATCAGGATAGATAGATATTTATTCATATAAAATTTCAAGAATTTTGCACTTGTCCTAAAATATATTACAAAAATTAGAATTAAAAAAAAAAAACCATTTATTGCCCAAACAGGTACAAGACCTACTTACAGGACAGCTTTTCATAATGTATACATGTAACTGTGAACAAGAACTAAAATCTAAGAACTAAAAAACCAGATACAGTGTTTTAATGTTTTAACGAGTCATTCAGTAATCACAGAAAAAAACAACAAATGTAAAGAAACTTAATAACATATTCAAGAATGAAATGCATGTAAGAAGAGAGAGGAATATTTTTATTTCACATTAGCTTCATTAATCTCTGAGAGTTATGATAATATTTTTTATCTCTTTTTTAAACACTCCAATGGATGTTGAAAACAGATCAATTTTTTCGCATATCTGATTGAACTTTTTGCACATCGAATAAATTGGAGATTTCGATAGTATATTCGTTCTTGGAGTAGGTAAATAGAAACAAAGTGAACCTCTACTGTTCAAACGAGGTATATTAAAGCTAAGCTGAGACAATAACTCTGGACAATCAGTCAAATAGTTTGTGAGCTTATAGACAAATATGCAAGAGTGGTAAATTCTACGGTCCTCCAAAGATAACAGGGAAAATCTTTTTAATAATAAATTATTATTTAAACCTTGTTCGGGATAAATTCCATCAATTCTATACGCAATATATTTCAAGAATCTTCGTTGAATTGATTCGAGCAGATGAATGTGCTTAAGGTAAATAGGCGACCAAATCAGCGAGCCATATTCTAAGCGTGTTCTCACATATGAGTTGAAGAGAGCAATAAGACCATCTACGTTTTTGAAGTCCTTGCAGTTTCTAAAAATCAACCAAAGCATTCCCTTTGCTGCCGATGCAGTTTTAATAATGTGCGTTGAGAAACTCAATTTGGAGTCAAAATGAATACCAAGATCTTTTGTTACATCACACCGATCCAAAAAAATTTGATTTATTGAGTAAATGTATTCCACTGGTTTGATTTTTAGAATTAGAACTAGTGAGAGGCTCCCCCGCCTATTAAATAGATCCGTGAAAACTATAGATCGATGAAAATATAGGTTCCCGAACCACGGTGAGCGCAAAGCCTGTCCCTGCCTCTGTCGAACGGTACGCGACGCGTCAAGTGCTGAGCCCGTCCCTGCCTCTGTCGAACGGGCGCGCCATCTGCTCACTGCAATCTGTAGTTCGTGCGGAATCGGTAGGATACTACTATACTTGTTGGGCCTCGCCGTGCCGAAACTTCTCGATAGAATTCGACCCGTCCAACTGTCGGCTCGAAAGGCGGTCACGTGAATTCGAGACCATGTGAAGCGAAAATAGTTCTTAAGGGTCGGGAATGCAACCGTTTTCGCGAATTTCGGAGAAACGTCAAACTTTAAACGTTCGATATCGAAAATCGGCGTTTCGGATCGAGACGAGACGTAGCCTAAGCACTACGGAAAGGACGAGGGCGATCGACGGGGCCCTTCGGGCCCCGCGATTCGGGGCCGATCTCCTTATCTCGGCTTCGTAAGTTTGCCAAAATGCGGCCTTCGGCCGCCTGCATTTTGGGAAGTCGAATTTGGCGAAGCAATTATTTATTTAGTATTATATATAATAATAATAATAATTTTATTGCACAAACAAAACAACTCCATCTGTATTTGTACAAAAGGTTTAAAGTTCAGTCTTCACTGTTCTACCACTTCAACCTAATTAAAGAGACTTAAAATGACAGTAAAACATCCTCAATAAATGCAAAGCACACAGACCATGCAGGGCCACATCCCTCTCACAAAGTCTGCAACTGCAGCATACACATCTTAAATTTAGTCCGGAAACACGCAACAGAATTACATGCCAGAAAAATATCATGATGCTTGTTAAAAATATATGTGGCCATATAGACAAAACTCTTCTCAAACTCGGCAGTCTTGTGGGCAGGTACAGTGAGAAGCTCTTTAGAGCGAATATTTACATTATGACAAGAGTTCCTCCTTTCCAATAGATCATAGAAGTAAGAAGGTTCTTTATTTTTAATTACTTTAAAAACCAAAACAGCATATTGGCACAAAAACATTTTGTCACACTTAAGTATTTCTCTAGATATGAAGTGCGGAGTTACATGTTCAATATAGCCAATATTAAAGGATTATCTGAGGCAGGAGTTCTGCACCCTACCCTGCATAGCCTTTGTGCTCAAGGTGAAATATAGTGGGCTACAATAATTGAACAAACTCATAATCAGACTACATGTTAATTTCCACTTTATAGGACTACTTATGAAATTCTTAAAGCTATAAAGGTATTTAAGAGTAGCATATCCCTTGCTAAGTGTCTTTATGATGTGTTCACGAAAGCTGAGTCCCGAATCAAACACCACACCCAAATTCCTAACAGTATCACTGATCCATCAAGCACCACATCACTGGTCATAGAAGCAATTGCCTTTCTTCTAGAGGTTTCCGTACCAACAAGGATACTAACTGTCTTCCCCGTTTTCAACAAAAGACCATTTTGTGCGGACCAACTACTCAGAGATGAGAGATCTTGGTTTAACAGGTTAATTGCGATGTTTATATCACCAGGAATGCTGGAAATGTAGACCTGAGAGTATCGTCAGCATATTGATGGATCTTACAATGCTCAATGCACTTACTAAGGTCAGCCGTGAATATGGAAATCAGTATAGGCCCCAGCAAGCTGCCTTGAGGGACTCAATGGTGTAAGGTTCTTGTAGGAGACACCACAGCATCGATATCGACATATTGTTGCCTGTCGCTAAGGTAACTAGTCAGCCATCCAACAATCATTGGATGGAACGAATAGTATATTAATTTGGCCCTCATCAGTAAATGATTTACAATGTCGAACGGTTTGCTGTAGTCCAATAAGCCCAGGAGAGTTATCAAGGAGTTGTCCACGGAAGACAAAATGTCATTACATATCCCCAGTAAGGCCGTATTAGTGCTATGTAACCTTTTGAATCCCGATTGAATAGGTGGTAATATCCTGTAAACATGGTCAGTTATCTGATCCAGAACCAGCCTTTCCGACACTTTGAAGATCACGGGTAGGATGCTGATCGGCCTGTAATCTGACAGACCACCAGGCTTAGCCGTTTTAGAATTACAGACAACATAACAATTACGAAAACGGGAGCACAAAAAAAAAATAATTTAAAACTTAAATTTTGTACTCGCATGTACAGGAGGGCATGTGCAGGAGGAACTCTTCAACTATATAGAAACAATGCATCATCAATATGTTGCGAATTTTTTTCTTAAATATATTGTATGTTAAATCTTTATTGTAGAGTGTGGATATAAATCAAATGACTGTATAATAAAAGCAGACAATTCGTAAATAGATTTTTCAGTATATTTAACAGAGAAATTTGAGAAACAGCGAATGTGAAAAATGCTAAAAATAATTTCAAATTTATAAGATCACTTTGGTAGAAGTTAAATGAAACTGCATGCAAGTTTATTGCCCTGCAATATTCAAAATAAATGTGTCTTTTAGGGTTCCGTACCCAAAGTGTAAAAACGGAAATCTATTACTAAGACTTCATTGTCTGTCCGTCTGTCTGTCACCAGGCTGTATCTCAAGAACCGCGATAGCTAGAGAGTTGAAATTTTCACAAATTATGTATTTCTGTTGCCGCTATAACAGCAAATACTAAAAACAAAATAAAACAAATATTTAAGGGGGGGCATAGTCAATGGTACGGAAACACTCTATCTATTGCTGAAAATTGCATTAAAATCCGACTTTTCATACTATTTAAAGATAGGGGGGATAGAATATTTTTGGGGGTACTTGTTG
Source organism: Cynegetis impunctata (assembly GCA_030704885.1). NCBI lineage: Eukaryota > Metazoa > Arthropoda > Insecta > Coleoptera > Coccinellidae > Cynegetis > Cynegetis impunctata. The sequence goes on along the minus strand of JARQZK010000775.1, from coordinate 360,115 downwards.
AAAAAATTGCATGGAAACATTCGAATCAGATCAAATCAAAATATGCTTTATTGTCTTCAGAATTATACAACTTATAGACAAAGCGGAAATATAGGAATTAAACAATGTAAAAAACATAGAAATAAAAACACATCAATCCACATTTCCATACAAAATTTATATTATTAACAATAGAACCGAAATCTTTTTAATTTTTGGAACGAAGTTTCTTACGGCAGGCTTGGAGGAGATAGGGATTTCTCTGCGGGACCAAACTGAAAAATATGCGAGACTAATAGTGTGACGGAAATAGACTGACGAAAGTCACGCTTTTAGTTAACACAAGCGAATATTGTATACCTTTCTCTTTCACCCTCTTTCTTTCCGTTCACTCATCCCTTCTCTTTCTGATCCCACTCCGCCACGTCAATCGCCAATGCATGGTATAGGATTTTCCAATAAGAGGTTTCATTTTGAATAGCCCGATGTTTAGGCAGCTGTCAATTTTAAAGCTGTCATCTTTTTGACATTTGACAAGTAAAAACTTTGCCATTACTAAAAATGGTACGATACACGCTTCAGCAACGCATTGAAATTATTAAAATTCACTACAAAAATGGTGAAAATTTTGCAGTCACAGTTCGCAAAACTAAAGAATTTTTTGGTCATCGTGAAGCACCTTCTCGCCCGGCAATAGTGAAACTGGTGAAAAAATTTGAGCAGTTGGGACAAGTTAGTGATGTGAAGAATCGAAACCGTGTGCGTCGCTCAAGAACAATTGAGAATATTGCTGCTGTAGCCCGTAGTGTTGAAGAAACCCCAGGTTTATCGATTCCCCGTCGATCTTTGGAATTAGACATTACACCGTATTTTGCATAAAGACTTAAGTCTTAAGGCTTTTAAAATTCAGTTAACACAGGAACTCAAGCCAGCCGATCACCACAAACGTCGTATCTTCGCTGATTGGGTCCATCAAATGCATCAAAATGATCCGGATTTTCATCGAAAAATTATCTTAAGTGATGAGGCCCATTTTCACCTCGGAGGTTACGTTAATAAGCAAAATAAGAAAATCCAAGAATGATTGTTGAAAAGCCTCTATATCCGCAACGTGTCACTGTTTGGTGTGGTTTTTGGGCTGGCGGTGTATTTGGACCCTACTTTTTCGAAAATGAAGCTGGTGCAACCGTTACGGTGAATGGATGGCGTTAACGAGCTATGATTAATGATTTCTTATGGCCGGAATTGGAAGATATTGATGTAGACGAAATTTATTTTCAGCAAGACGGCGCAACGTGCCACACAAGCAACGAAACAATCGCAATTTTGCAAGAAAAGTTTCCTAACCGTGTTATATCGCTAAGAGGTGATCAAAATTGGCCACCGAGATCTTGTGATTAAACACCTTTAGACTTTTTTCTTTGGGGTCACGTGAAAGATAAGGTCTATGCCAATGCTCCACAATCGATTCAGGATCTCAAAGATGGAATTCGTGAAGTTATCGAGGACATACATCCGCAAATGTGCGAATTGGTCATGGAAAATTTCATGAAAAGGATATGGTGCTGCAAGCGTAACCGTGGCGGACATTTGGCTGATATCGTTTTCAAATATTAATGGCATATCTTCCTCTTTCTAATGAAATAAACATTCATTGATTTCTTTAAAAAAATACTCGTTTTTTTTTAAATATCAAAATGTAACCTCTTATTGGAAAACCCTTTATGTACTCATTAATTAATTCGTGTACAATCAATTCGAAAACGTCAGATGTAAAATATCGAAATAATTGTGTATAAGTTATATGCATAAAAGAACATATTACGACAGGAATCAGATAAGGCATAATGAAAATGAAAAAAAAAAAGCTTTATAAATTTGTTCCATAAAATAATGACTACGTATTGTAGGTTTATATTCAATTATATAGCGTGGCGATACGTTATCCTCTCGTTATATACACTCTTGCGTCTAATCTTTACATTGTGTTGACGGCCGAGTGGTCTAAGTACTGAACCCTGGTGTGCCGTATTTCTGGGTTCGAATTCCAGGGGTCACTCCTGGCTTTTTTAATTTTTTTATTCAAAATCTCGTAAGATCTCTTAGTCCCACATTTCAATATTAATTATTTCAACTTGGATTAGTATAAGTTATCACTTCTGTGACACGCACATGTTTCGTTTTCGCAAATTGTGGTCCTATATTATCCGAAGGAAATTCGTTCCTACCTGGTGTCCCATGACACCGTTTCTTTTTTTTTCAACTCTCTTTGACATCATGTGACTTATATCCTTACTTTCTATAATTTCTTTGACAAAAGTATAATATCAAGAAAAATGTTATAGTCTGTCCAGCGACCGTTGGCGTGTACGTCACCAATTGTATATGACGTCGATCGTGAACACTGTTGCCAGACATAATAGATAATCTTAAATCTAAATAGCTAACCCAATTCTCAACAAAATGAGATATCTTGCATGTTTGACATGGCGGGGATTTTTAGCGGTAAATTCAAATTGACCATTATTCCCTACCAGAAGTGTCTATCTATATGGAATCCATATTCATCGATCGATAAATCAAACTTATTTACAAAATCTTCTAGGTTACTCGGCGACTGTCAAACGTGAAATGCCGATTACCGGCATTGGTCGAGAGGGTCCGACAACATTGCAAATTTTTCAATTAAATGACAACTTAACAAACATTCAACTTATTTTCGTTACTCGGGATGTTAGTTTTTCTAGAGAGATACATACGATTTGATATGTTAAGAACAGAATATTTGTCGAAATGGATGATCCGGTCACTATCACCATATAACTACTTTTTCAGAAAATTACTTACGACAGATATGAATTTTGACCATTTCGAATTTTATTTATTTTGGTAGGCAGCCTTGCGTCGTTATTTGCGCATAACTGTGACGTACACGCCAACTTAGACTGGACAGACTATATTCGAATAATATCAAATGCACTATTAACGTTTTATTTAATAAAATTCAACTCAATAATTGTTTAGATTCCAACTCAAATCTCCATTTCTTGCAGCACGAACAGGCAGCCCCAAGTTTCTACCAGACCTACTTAACGGACATTCTGCAACATATTTTCTCTGTCGTAACAGATACTTCGCACACTGCGAGTTTGGCTATGCACGCCACTATCTTGGCCTGTATTTTTTCACTAGTCGAAGGGGGCAAGATCAACTGTCAACTTGGCGGCCCCGGAGTCGATAACGTACTTTATATTCAAGAGTTCACAGCCACTTTGTTGCGATCGGCGTTTCCACATCTATCGGATCTTCAGATTAAGGTTTCGGTTCAAGGAATGTTCAATCTCAATCACGATATACCGGCGTTCAAGGAACATCTTAGAGACTTCCTTGTACAGATAAGGGTGAGTTATTTTTAATTATTACTGTAAAATAAAATTAATATTCAGGATATTAAAAGTGAAATTGAGAATGAATTTATTCTAAATTATTTATTTGACGAACTAATTTTCAAGAGTTAAATATCTTCACATATAAAATAGGAAAGTTAGCAGCATATTAGGGGGCATCCTTCAATTATGTGAGGTGTTGAGGGGACAAGGGGGCCGAGGAAATTCTCACTCAATCTCACGTGGGGAGGGGGTGTTCTCATCAAATATCACGTAATTTCTTTTTCGCAAGAAACAGTATAAAATTGCGAGAAAAATTGGTTAACTAATAAGTAAAAAATGTTTCTCCACTAAAATAGAGCTAAATCATTCATAAAAATATTCACCGTGGTTTAATTATGCACTGATGAAAGAATTTATTAACTATAAATAAATTCATTTGGTTGGAAATAATTTATTAATTTATTAAATATGAAAAAGTATGTTTCTAACATTATTCGTTAACTATTGATAAATATTTATTAACCCATATATGCCTAAAACTTTCTGTTTGAATGTTTATGAGATTTTTGGGTGAAAAATTAATGAAAAGCAATCATATACAAAATATTTATTATTAATTTTTGAAAACGTCAATCGAAAAATTTTTGTAGACCTGTCCTACATAAAGGACAATAGGCATATAGCATACTATTATTATTATTGAGTATGATAATTTACAAAGCATTTAACATGTAAACCTATGTCACATTTTTTGCACCTGGTTGTTGTTTTTGAATGACATAAGCCGCATCTAGTTTGTTTCTCCTGTAGTACCACCAAATGGTCAAGACGGTCATACCTCAATTCATTATTTTGTTGATTTTTTCCTCTTCGGAAAGCAAAAGATTTTTTATTTTGTGTGAAAAAGGTAGTGGCTACACTTCTCCTAAAGGCAAGTTGGTCCATTTTACCTTCTCGATATTTGTGAAGATGCCAAGCATTTGTCATTGCCATATCAAGACAGTGAGAAATAAGGGAAAAGTACCACTTCTTTCCTCGTATTTGTACTCTACACTGTGATATATTTTGATCGGATCTATCTACGCCTCCCATATTTTTTATTGTACAATTTGACAAGTTGTGGTTGGTTTACCTGAATAAACTTCTTATCCTTCTGAGAATACCTTTTTACAGAATTTACGGGGGCAATTCCAGCTGCTGAAGATCCGAATGTTACAATATTATTGTCATTCCACTTTAACAAAAAATTATGTTTGACCGCTAATTTTTGTATAATCGAAAAAACCTCGATTCTCCTTCTTCATATCAGTGCTGGATTTCAACGTCGACATATGTATCCGATCTTCACGCATTGTTCCCGTGCTAACGATTCCTTTGTCAAGAAGAGCTTCTATAAGAGAGGGTGACGAGAAAACATTATCGAAGAAAAATTGAAACTTGGGCTCCGGCCATCTCGTTCTAAGTCTGTCTGCGTAACTTAGCACAACCGACGCTCCGACTCCAAGAACTTTATAGTCCAAATTCACATAAGTCGATGCACCTTGGTATGGTTCAAACCAATTTATGTATCCTAGACGTGTGGTTCCAACCTAAAGTTTGAAGCCGTAGCGAATTGGTTTGTTGTGAATAAACTGTTTACAGCCATGTCGGCCATTGTAAGGAACCATAGCCTCATCAATGCTATGGTTCTCTACCATAGGTGCTTTTTCCAAAAATTTGTTATTCAGACTATCAAAAAGAGGGCGAAGTTTCGCAAATTTATCGTTTTTGTCGAGGTTCTCATTATTGGCAATGTGTAAATGGCTCTAATGAATTCAAAGCGGTCTCGAGAAATAGCTTCACTCACTAGCACATTACAAGCATCTTTGGAATTTTCCCAATACATTCTTCTTCTGGAAAAACTAGAATATCCACTTAGAAGCAAAATACCCAAAAAACATTTTATTTCTGAAACATCAACTACTGTTATTTTATTTTTTTGTTGGGCATACCTATTGGTTTCTTCTGTGAACATTGACAAGATTTCATCATCAAAAAAAAGTTCGAAGAGTTCAGTTGGTGTAGATAAATTTGTAAATGTGTTTTCTTCGGGAAAAACATAGTCATCAGCTGGCAGATCCTGTTTGACAAACTGGTACACCTTTTTTTTCTTAGTTTTCAGATTATCTTTTAGTTTTTCCTTATTTTGTAGAGTACTCAGTGGTAATTCATCTTTAGAACTCCAGTCTTCCTCGTTTACTCGAATGTTTACTTCTACCTGATTTTGTATCATACTTGGAGGCAAATTATTTATGTCGAGTTGGTCCTCATCACCAGAATCCTCATCGGTGATGTTTCCACGAGCATTATTCGGTGGTAGCAACGTAATTGATTCCGTATTGACGTCATCTTCCTCAAGCATTGCCAATGCTTCATGCAATGAAAAACCCCTGTAACAAAAACTCATAGTATCCTATATGCCTATTGTCCTATATGAAGGACATCAACATTTAACACCATGTGTATATCATCATACGAAAAAAAAATTTCAAAATTAACGAAAAATGAATGCAACAGTTATTTGAGAATACATTTATATCAAAAAAATTGAATGGAAACATTTATTGTAAAATATTCGTACTCACCTTGCAAACTTTATTCCCTATTCCGCCATTTTTCAGAATTGCTTGAATTCAAATGGGGTTTATAATTCGCTAAATCACAATTTGCCTTTCAAACACTGTTTACCCAACAACACCTATTTAGAGACTGAGCTCCGACTGGCATATGCAACGAAGACAGCGCTAGTCTAGACAGGAATCGACAAGTTTTGAGCGTCCTACATATAGGTCAATAGGCATATATGGGTTAATAGGGAGAGAGAGAAACGTTTATTAATGGCCATCAACCTGGGGTCCTTCAGCCTATAACCGCATATACTATTTTAATTTAAACATAAAAAAGAAAAAAAAATTATTATAAATTTTCTAGTATTTTAAAAAGAGTCTGTGTAGGATATCTTCTGGATGTTGTATAATGTTCTTCATTTTGATAGAGGTCAGCTATGTCATCTAGCGCTTTAAGTTTGTTGAAAAACTTTTTGTTGAGAACATTAAATCTAGAATCAATCGGTTCAATCCTGGTTCTGGAATACAACATTTGGTTTGTCGGGTTGTGTAAAATATTGTTGGAGTGTCTGATTCTTGTAATAATCCTTAGTGCTGTTGTCTCTGCCACTTTGAGATTTTTCATTGCTGGAGTTCTACAGTTAACATATATATGGGTGTGCATATTCAATTAAGGGTCGACAGATGCTTTTATAAATTTTTGTGGCAATTTGTATGCTTATACCTTGATTTTTATATGTTAGTTTGGCAAATATTTATTAACAAGAAATACTTTTTTTGGAGTAAACATTTCTTCTTCATATACGGTACGATGTGAATCTTATTCATGAAAAAATAATGCCATTGGTAGATCACGATCTATTTGGCTTCTTCCATATTCTCTTAGTAATGAACTTATAAATCAAGTGAATTTTACGAAAGATTTAGGTGTAATTTTTGATGACAAATTATCTTTTAAGCAGCACTACGAATTTACTTTTCTAAAAGGTCAAAAGAGGTTTACGAATAAGTTTAACAACATTGAAACATTTAGAAAACTTTATTTCTCCTTTGTGTATTCAACAGTTATGTATGCTTCTCCTATTTGGAGACCCAAAGATAAGGGAGAGATAAAAAAGTTAGAATCTCTCAATAGAGTATTTATTAGGTGTATGCAGGGTGTAGAACTGGAATGAGAATTCCGTTTACAGATCACAATTTAGTTCCCTTTATCAGAGATTTCAAATCTCAAATTTTGAATCAGCTATGGATAGAGCTGATGTGATCTTTGGGTATAAAATTTTGGTCAATTTAATTGATGTACTTGAAATATTGAGTCAATTTAATTTTTATGTACCCCCCGCAACCTTCGTCATAATGTTTATGATTTTCAACCTAACAATTGTCGTCGGGGAGATAAAGAGAGAATTATTGATAGAATATTTATGTTATGTAATAAAATCGTAGACTGGTTTGATCCAAACACACTTTCGTTGTACAAAATAAAAAATTTATCAAAATCATTGTTAAAATTTGAATGAATTGAATAACTTAATATTTTTTTTATGTAATCAAGTTTGTATTTTTTTAGGCTTCTAGCCATAAACACATTGTAATTTTTAATGTATGGGGCTTGCCCCGTGAATAAAGATAAATAAATAAATAAATAACCTTCTATAATGAACATACGATGCACTAATAATTTTCGCTGAAAAAAACTGTGACTTATTACAATCATTGTTTTATTATTAACTTAATTTTTTTTCACATTTTTATAAAATATCACTGATTTACTTGAACGAATAGAATTAGCACAGATTGACTCATTCACATAACAAATATGCATTTAAAAAAATCTCACGTGAGATTCGGTGAGGGGGAGAAGGGGTCGATCGAGAACTCACGACACCTCACCAAGGGGGGAGGGGAAGTGAAAAAATCACCTAAATTATTTCAGGTAATTAATGGATGCCCCCTTAGGTATATGTTGCTAATTTATGTTGGTAAGGGTGTAAGGACGAATTGTGTATTAAATCGAAAATATCTGTCTATTGTTATCTTTCAATTGTCAAATTCTAATTGAACCTTAATAACGTCAATCAAAAATAACGTTTACTCGCATAAAAATTCATAAAATTCAAATTACAAACAATTTACAGAATACAGAATATTTAAGAAGTTGTATGAAAAATTATTAAGTTGTGAACCTTATTTGTTAAACGAAGTGTTTGTTACATTACTAGTGTTCTTTCGTACTGAACGAAGTGATTTTTAACAAATTTCAGTTAGATCAGTTGCAGCGATCGTTCTTTCTTTTTCAATCAGTTCCCCCCTCCACAACTCGAAAGTGATCGCAAGTAATTATTCTGATCGTAGAATATCTTCTATCAGTTTAATCAGTTAGATTACATTTGAAAAGTTAACCTCAAAACAGTCAAAACTTGATGTTTATATATATTTTAAATTTTTACACACACAACCCTCTTTGGTGAAAATAATAATTAAAAACGAAAATTGCACCTGAAGATGGCAAACCAGAATATATTAAAACCTGTTCAATTATATGATCATGAATCAAACTTGTGTACATTGCACAAATGAATGAAAGTGATGCCAAACGTTGTCAACAAGGTATTTTTCAATAATTTATTAGAGAATACATATAAAATTTCATTCATAATTTTCATTGCCCATAAAGTGTTAGACGACGCGAAAAGGGAAGAGTTCATTTTACTAAGAGATTGTACTGCAGGTACATCTCTTGACAGAGGACAGGAGGATACTCTACCATGTAGTCGGTAGTCCTATTGAAGGGGAACAAAATGAAAATTATTCATCTTGGTCCTAGAATCAAACCATCGCTTTGATAACAGCTTATGAGAATCACAAAGAAAACTTTAATATTGTCAAAAAACAAAGGTTTGTCTGGCAAAACATTTCGGATGAACTTGTGAGTAATAACTTCCAAAAAATGCTTTACAGTGTGAAGTGAAATGGAGAAATTTGATCAGGACTTATAAAAACATCAAAGATATAAAGACCAATACAGGTAGAGGAGGTACTAAGTTTAAATTTTTTGAAAAACTTGATGAAACAATGAGGGATAAACCATCAACTGCTTGTACCCATACAGTCAGCAGTTTATCCTCAAATGATATACCAAATAATAAAAGTCAGACTGATAATTTTGAAAATTGTTCATCCCCAAGTGAAATGAATGATGACAATAATGAAATACTAAGTGTAGAATCACCATCTTATGATGTTGAATGTGTTAAAAAAATTAAAAAAAGGAAAACAACTGACGGGAATTTGAAGAAAAAACATGAAGAACTTTTAGATATCAAGATCAGATACTACAAAAAAAAAAGAAGAGAAGTTTGAAACAAGGGAAAAAAGAAAACAACAAATTTTAAAGATAAAAGAGCAATTGGCCCAAATGGAACAAAAATGCTTAAACTTACTTGAAAAATATTTGGGCTGTTCCTCTGATAAATAGACAAATATGAGATTTAACAGTTAGTTAATCTATAAATAGAAATTATGTTCCTAGAATCAAATATTTGTTATTTTATGTTGATTAAAAATATTTGTTCTTATTCATTGTGGAGAGAAAAATTCATTTATTTTGTTTTCATTTGCATGATAATATAATTTTCATACTTATGTGATATTTTTGTTTGTGTAGAAAGAAATATTAGTAATTTTTTGTTTGTTGATTAAAAATATTTGTTCTTATGTATTGTGGAGAGAAAAATTCATTTATTTTGTTTTCATTTGCATGATATAATTTTCATACTTTGTCAATGTGATATTTTTGTTTGTGTAGAAAGAAATATTTGTTTTTTTATTCAAAATATTTGTTCTTATGTATTGTGGAGAGAAAAATCCATTTATTATGTTTTCATTTGCACGATAATATAATTTTCATACTTCGTCAAAGTGATTTTTTTTTGGTGTTTATTTTTTAAAAATTATTTTTGAAGTACATATTATTTATATAACCATATATCTTAAAAATAAAGAACAGTTTTTACACCAGAATAGATTTTATTGAAAGCCAAAATAATCTCTGAATATATTAGTTATAATTTTTATGTTTGAATGAAATCCTACTGTTGAAAAATTAAGATATTCTTGAGAAAGCATGGGAATGATTGAATTAATTTGAATACATCTGAGTGGTTGCACAAATAAACATTTTATCTAACTCTCAAGAAACGATTTTAATACATTTAACTGTGAAAGTACAAAAAATGAAATATCCTAAATTTAATTGTATAAATTTCTGAATAGTTCTCTTCTTGTTAATCCTTAAATCTCTCCAAGGGACTCGTCCTCGTCCATCTGTTGACATTCATCATCTGTAATTGTATGTTCTTCCAGATCCGCAATATCAAGTAGGTCATCCCAACTTATGCATAAATTATGGAGCACTACTGCAGCAACGACCACCGCATTTACAATAAATGTAATGTCCATATTTGAGAAAGAAGTCACACGTCTAAATCTCCCTTTCAAAAGGCCAAATGCATGTTCTACCACAATTCTTTTCCTTGATAATCGTACATTAAAGTTTTTTTGATAATTTGACAAATTTCCATTGTCTTTAAATGGAAGGACTAGCCAGGAAACAGATGCTGGATAAGCAGTATCTGCTAACAAACAATAAGGCTTTAATTTATTTCCTTGTTGAAGATAACTGAAAATGGGTGATTTTTTTCAGAACCCTGGCATCATGAACACTTCCTGGTTCGCCAACATGAATGTCAATAAATCTTTTTTGTTATCAACGATACCTTGCAAAATAATGCTATGGAATCCTTTTCTATTATAATAGTCTTCTTGATTTTCTTTTGACCTGTTAATTTTAATATGGGTTCCATCTATAGCTCCAAGGGTATTAGGAAAACCATTATCAACTTCAAAAGCATTGGAAATAGAAATAAAATTATTTCTTTCTGGCAATTTTACATAATCTCCAGCCATATTTTTTAAAATATTGATTACCGTAGAAACAGTGTGATGGCAGGCACTTTGAGTAATATTGAACTCATCTGCAACTTCTCTAAATGTATTGGTATTTGCTAGGTAATGTAAAGTTATATGAACTGCTTTTGCTTTTCCAATTTCTGGCCATCCCCCACTATAGGATTTTCCCAAGTCAATCAAATCACATAGTCTATTCACGAAGATCTACTCAGTCGGAAGTTACTTTTATAATCAAGATCCGAATATAAGGACACTGTATTTTCAAAATAGTTCTCAACCCTAGCATGTCTTTCACGGAATTTGAACTTTTCCTCACTATCTTCACTACTCGAACTACTACTACTACTAGAGCTTAAAAACTGAATGGGCTTTATAAAGGAATTTAATATTAATTTTTTTTCCATTTCGTTAGTTTTTCTTGTTCTACACTGCTTAACTCATTAAATAAATAACTTCGAAATATGACTGAACTAAATGATATCTTGTCTGTTGACATAACATAACCTCTCGAAAACGTCTTTATGGCTATGATGAAAGTGAGCGCGTTCTTTCGGGCATTCAGTGAATGAATGTTTTCTGATTGCAAAATCACTTTCACTTTAATCACATCAGTTCAATCAGTTGTATCAGTTCGAAAGAACACTAGTATTGACGTTTTTCTTAATATTGTGAAATGTATATTTTCTTTTTCGCTCTATTTATGAAAATAAAGCTTATTCTATTCCATTCTGTTCTATTCTATATTTTATTTTTTATCATTATTTCTATTCAATTGTTTGCACCTTGCAATTAGTGTTAAAAAACAAAGTATATTGTTTCTTTTATATTTCAAAAATGTATTGTCACAAAGTAATGTAAAATCCATCCAATATTTAAAATTTATGTTTGCTTATAACTTGTTCGTTTTTTGTATAGGTGATAAAAATAAATGAAAATATGAGTGTATTTTTTTCAGGAATATACTGGGGAAGACGATTCAGATCTTTTCCTAGAAGAACGTGAGAAAGCCCTGCAACAAGCTCAGGTGGAGAAACATCGTATTCAGCTTATGGTTCCTGGAATAATCAACCCTCACGAAGTACCAGAAGAAATGCAGGACTAGCGTTTTCATCTAGGTTAGACCATGTGATTAATAATCTAAAATCTCATTATTTTAGATGGATATTTTTGTATTGTAATCCCTCCCCAATTGAAATTTTGGAAGCCTAGCTGTTCTATCTCCCCCCCCCCCAGATCTTGCAGTTTTGATTTGAATTGTATTTGTGCTATAGAATATCCACTGAATGGCTTTTAAGTTTTATACAATTTTAAAATAAAATGGTTGATAAATTATTATTTTTTTAATTCAAAATTTGTTTTTGAAGAAAATGTGAGATGTGTAGATATGCAAGTATAACATTTAAGAGATCATTAAAAGAGAATCATTGTCACTGATTATTTATAATCTTTGCATGCTTAGGTACACTTAATAATCAAAAATAATTTTTTTATTCGAAGAATATTTCGTTAAATTTTAGTTTTAAATAATAAAAGCTTTCAGAAAAAAACGAAAATTGTTTGCAGCTCTATAGGTGGAATGGAGAAATTGAGGATCAATTCAAAACAATGTAAGGTGCCTTCATATTTTGATAATTGAGTTAGTTTGAATGGTTTCGACAATGTGTCTTCTGTATTTGTGGAATTCTGCACTTCCATTGTCTATAAAAATATATCTGAAACAAAAATAAAAGAAAAGAAAATTTGATTAGTAAATGGCAAGGAAAGAAAATAGCTGAAAAATTAAATTCAATGAATTAGTAGTATCTGAAAAAAAAAAAAGAAATGAAATGAGATTAGTAAATAATAAGTTGGAAAATGGTGAGAAAATAAAAATATAAACAGTTTACACTTGAGAACGGTTAGAGATACCCAACTAACCGAAACGTCGTGTATATTGTATAATTTTATTTTTTCACCATTTTCCAACTTAATATTTACTAATCTCATTTCATTTTTTTTTTTTTGTTTTTTTTTTTCAGATACTACTAATTCATTGAATTTAATTTTTCAGCTATTTTCTTTCCTTGCCATTTACTAATCAAATTTTCTTTTCTTTTATTTTTGTTTCAGATATATTTTTATAGACAATGGAAGTCCAGAATTCCACAAATATTGATAATTGAGCTTAAGCATTCCTGATGCAGTTCGAAATTTGTAGAGCATCGCTAAATTGATATTTCTTTTGAACGTTTGTATTTTGATTTAGAAACGTTATTAAATAGACGATATGACCTAATCATTGTAGTAGAAAAAGAACACTGGTGAATAGCTGATGTCTTTAGAAATTATTAAAAAGCTATTTTATGCTACACATGAATAACATTAGATATGTGGAAAAGTCCCTTCCTAAAATGCCTCGAGTAATATTCCATCATTAAATTGAAAAATTATTAAGAATAAATTCACGAGAATGATGTTAACGATAACTCCTCTTATTTAATTTTTTCACTATACTCATTATTCAACTTTATACATAAATGTGTGGTGACTAAATTTAGACTGGGTTCTGGTAATTTTTAAAATTGGGCAGATAAATCAGATGTTTAAAATTCAATTTACTCGATGATAGCAGTTACGAATCAACTATTAGAAGAATCGATAAGCATTCGTTATTTCAAATTGAGGAATTTTTTTACTGTAGTTTCTTTGCAGATTTGGGGCGACTTATTTAAATTTTTACAATATTCTGGATATTTCATATCAGCTGAATGAGTAGTATCATTTTGAATTCTGTAATATTTTAATTAATTTTTTTGGGTCGGTAACGATGCATTAAATGGTCCTCATGAATAAATGCACAATTAGCAGGTCTTGAATGTATTTTGCATTTTCATGTAGAAAATAAATATTCATTTCATGGAAACCTATATTTTACAGCAACACTCTGTATGAAAGGCTGTTGTCAAAGTTTCATACTTTTAGAATATTCCAAGACAATTGAAGGAAGTAATTCTTTACGTATTCAATGAAAAAAGATACAATATATAAGTTGCTGCATAATTATGGACGTACATTCGGTTGAATAAAGATATAAAAAAATTCACAAATTTTGTTTTATATTTTTTTTTTTTCAATTTTGTTTGTTTCCGTAATTAACACAATTTGATTAACTCAACTCTTCTTTATAGAACATTTGTATATTTTCAATATGTTTACCTACTGTTATTATATTTTGAGGTATTATTGCTATGGGCATTTTTCGAAGAATACTCTTGTTTATTATGATGAATAGCAGGTTGAATATATGTTGTTCCTATGTTTGAAAATTGTGTGGATTTTGTATGGAATTTCTATAGCATCACAAAATCATGTACATTATTAAGTTTTTAGTTATCTAGTTGAAATTTTTTAACAAATGACTTGTTTGATAACTTTTGAATATTAAATAAGTTATTCAAAAATGTGATTGTAGTTTTTATTCTGATATTTTTAGACGTCTTTCATTTTTCTTTGTGTTGGAAGAATGTGTAGAAAAATAATGTATATATAACATCTAACATTTTACAATAATACCAACTTGATTGACATTCACCAAAATATATGAAGTTCAAACAATTTAAAGGATACTACCTAAAATTTACAATATTTGATGTCGCAAAGGAACTAGAAAACTAAAAATTTGTGTTACTCTCGTGATAAAGAGAAGAAAATATTTTTCGGATTTAAAAATTTCGTTATTCAAAAGAGTTTTGAAGTGAAACTTTATTTTTCGGAAAATGTTGAAACTAAAATTTCGGTATTTAAAAGAGTTTTTTGAAGTGAAACTTCTTTAGCACCGTTGTGATTTGAAAATTTCATCAAACTAAAAAGGGACAAACATTCACCACAAATAGGATTTAGTATGCGCGACAGTGTTGCCAACTCTGAAAAATATTTGCCCCTAAACCTTAAATCAAAAACCCCTAAAATATTATAAAAAAAATTTCTGCGAGTCATAGAACTGCACGCAAGATGTTAAAGCTTCAAATATTTTTTTTTTTATAAATAAATTTTAGGAATTAAAGCATTGATATAGTCGTAAAATGTTCATTTATTTAACATCAAGAATGTTTATTATCTATATAAAACAACTACTACTTAATTATAATTAATATTTACACATTATTCAATACATCAAATATTAAATCGTTTTCCTCTGGTTCTAACTTTTACTATATATAGAGTATTGTGAATTGTGTGAATGATTGGGTAGGCAAATGAAGGTTCAGGGTAGACACAATATTCATTGAGAACTACCGTGAAATAACATTTGCCTACATTCACTCAACCCATCATTCTTAGAGACGAGGAACTGTACCTAGCTAATATCAAAAAGTAGAAAAAATTACCCCTAAAAGAACCCCTAGAAATGTTACGCCCTTAAAAACCCCTAAATTTGGGGGGAGAATCCCTAAGTTGGCAACACTGATGCGCGAGAATGAGATAGAATCATAGAGAATAGTTTCCTATAATCTTCGTTTCCTCTTTGTTTGGGCAACACCTCCTACACTAGTGTAGGAGGTGTTGGTTTGGGCATTCGAGTCGCCCCACTTATATGTGTTTTGTTCATAAACCAGTTTAATTCAAACGTATACTGTTCCTCCGTCTGTCAACATTGTTTTCGTTTTATACCTGATAATTACATGTAATTTTAAATGAATTTGCCACTCTTGTGTACGGAAGAAAGCTATGGATGACAACAAAAATTACTGATGAAGGCAACAGTGATTGCTGAAACGTTAAATATATTTTTGTGGATGTAAATATAGATATACCATCAGTTATAAATAGACTTAATTACCCAAGAAAACAAATCAAAAGGAAAATATATGAAAAAGGTCTAAGAAATCAAGGAAAAATCCAAAAAGCAAATATATATATATATATATATATATATATATATATATATATATATATATATATATATATATATATAGTAATTGTACTGATGGTCAAAAGAAATCGTACGGCATCTGCTTCAGGAGGCGACAGATCAACGGACAACCTCACAAGAAGTAGTGAAAACTTGCATGATCATTTGTTCAGCTGACTAGGTACCGAGAGCTTGCTTGGGGTCTAATAGATTTGGCATCGGCAGGGTGGCGGCAGGAAAGTATTATTTGGAAAGAATTATTCCAATACACTCCTCAAGATGGAACATCATGATTAGAATGTGCATTTAATTCCTTGCAAAAAATATTGCGAGTCACGGACGTGGGCTCTATATACCGTTTTTAGTTTTTCTTCAGCCGTTTTTTAAATTTCGTTGGCAGTTTTTGGCACAGTTGGCAAACAGTTGATGATGCAAATCTCCCTCTTTTGAGAACATTACTGTATGAACTCACTTCTACAACACTGACTACAGCAATGTGCTTATGTACGTGTTTAAAACACGACGAAAACTGACAACGGGAACAACAAAAAAAAGACAACGAATACAGTAGAGCTATTCCCCATAAAACATAAACGGATAGGGTTGCCAACTTGGGAGAACAGAATAAAACTGACGTACAATACAATCGAGGGATTCTCCGTAAAATATGAACGAAAAGGGTTCCCAACTTGAGTGATTTAAGTTCCCTTTTTTTATTTCAATAAAAAAACAATGTTACGTAACGCGTTGTTCGAAGCCCCCTCCCGCCCATGTAACGCATCGTAACATTTTGCAAGACCCCCCACCCCCCAAACTGCGTTACGTAATACTTGAACGCTCCCAGAGTACAGATATATATTAAGATTGCTATCGGTATACTTATCAAGATTTTCCATACTTAAATTGCTGCCTGTTCATGTTTGAAGAAAAAGAAATAAAAAATAAAAAATGATTAAGTATAATAGTTACAAGATCTACTTAGGTATAACGAGAGTTCTTGAAATACCAGTTACAATTCTATTGTTTCGATGAAAACGTTCAAGTAGTTACATGCGGATTTGATAAAAGTGTAAAACTCGAACAATTTTTCGGAACAGAGGAGAAATTACCAATAACCAAAAATTACTAGTGAACTATATGAAGAAATAGGTTTATATTCAAAAAATTGGTTCAAATGCTACTATTAAATTGAATACCAGAATGTTCATAAATTTTTCGAAATTCTATTTATGTGAGGTTTTTATAGAAATAATCCCATTTTCAGATTTTTTCAAGATCTAAAAGTAATTTATTTTGCCATTGTCAAAATCACTTTTTATTTTCATGAAGAAAAATACATGGAAATGAAATAGTTTCTAGAAATTCTAACTCTGGTTCATCTCGTTCTCATTTATATCAATACAAAAAATTATTTTGACTCATGTCTTATACCGATATAAGTTATTTTTGTTTGTTTAGCCAGAAGATAAATGTAATGATTTGAACATAATTGTTCTCTATAAACTTATTTTCAGTGGTATAACATGATGCTAATAATAAACATAGTTTGCCTATGATTATTCTTCAAAAAGTATTTCGTCCAGTAACTTGTACAACCAAATAATTTTACTTTAATATTGAACGTTAAACATGGAAGTATTTCTAAGATATTTTCACAGCATAATCTATCTAATAAACATTCATTGTTCCATATTTGGTTATAATATGAAATACATCTGCTCAATTATTATTCTCCTCAATAGTTTTTTAGGTTATCAATTCGAGAAATGACATTTCATACAAATTTGAAAATCACCATAGTAAAAAATTCTGGAGCATAAATAGAATCGTAAAGTTTTCTGTACAGAAAATTAACCTTGCCCTAATGAAACATAGATGATGGCGAAAAAATTTGTCAACTCAATTTCAGTGATATCTGTTTATATCAAATTCGACAATTAGAAACTCTGAAAGAGAATATTAGTCTTTTTGGAACTTAGAAAAATCAAACTTTATTATATTTCCTATATTATCTTCACCAAATATAAGATGATTTGGAAAATCCTCTAGTTCTTCTATGTCCGAAGGTATTTGGAATGAGTATTTCAGAATTTTTCCATCGAAGACCCAGTCCATCAGAACCAGTTCATCTATAAGTCTTCGGATTTCTACAACTCTTAAGCCAGCTGTTGAGGTGAAAGCTCTAGACTTGCCATCAAACTTCAAAACATGCTTTGAAGTTTCTGGATATTGATTGAACCATCTGAAAAAATATATATTAGGTATTATCTATTTCTTTAGCTGAAGTTCAGACAGTTGAAAGATGTTTGTGAGTAGCCTCAAAAAATTATTTTATAAACAAATAATTTGATAAAAGGTGAATGATACTTACTTGTGGTAATACAAAATTGAAGCACAACTTTTAGTCCAAAAAGTGTCATCGACATTTCTTTCTGTTTTACTAGAACCAGTAACTCTATATTCTTTTGGCT
Source organism: Cynegetis impunctata (assembly GCA_030704885.1). Classification (NCBI taxonomy): domain Eukaryota; kingdom Metazoa; phylum Arthropoda; class Insecta; order Coleoptera; family Coccinellidae; genus Cynegetis; species Cynegetis impunctata. The sequence goes on along the minus strand of JARQZK010000775.1, from coordinate 341,808 downwards.
TGAATTTCAGTCTTTCAGAAAGCAGATTGGGCTCCAGACTTTCTTTAAACTCTATAGTTTTACGAAATTTTGAAATTATATTGTCTTCGTCATCTGAATGTGCCAAGAATACTTTGTGAATATTATCAAATCCTCTGGCCATAATACCAGTTTCTGAATGGCCTAAATCAAATGTGTGGCATAACTCGTGTAGCACAGAACCAAGACTAGAAGAGAAGCATGCACCATATGTGCCCCTGGAATTGAGAAAAATAATGAAACAAAACTTTGCGCACGTTATTTTATACGAAATTTCAATTCAACATGTATTGGGAATAGAAAAGAACAGCTTAAACTGAAAAGGTAGAATATCGTTCTCTTTGGAAGATCACCTCGTTGGTCTTATTATTATTATAAAACAAAGGTTACACCAAAAATAGTTGAAATAATTTTAAAAGAAAACTCTAGGAAAATAAATTTATTCCATACCTGTAGCAACTGTCGTCCAAAAATTTCCTTTTATCAATGAGTGTTTGATCGATTAGTTTGTCGATAATACTATCCACGTTTTCAGGCCAGGTATATAGACTGGCTGATCCAAATAAAGCTAATCCTCCACCTCCTAGAGCTATGTATGTTTCTGTTATATTTAGAAGATCTTCAAATGTTGTCATGGAGTCATGGTATTTTTCCCCATGGTACCTAACAACTCATATGGTTATATAATATGAAAAAAATAGGTTTCTCGATATTAAGTTTTTTCTCAAACAAAAATAATACCTAAGGAGACTTTATAATTTTCATATATACACAAGAATTATGTCAATTTGAAAAAATAAAAAAGCTTACGTTGTACATGAAAGAAATCCTAAATATTTTTTCTTTGTATTTCCAATCTCTGATTTCATAATTTCTCTTGCTAAATATTCCCATAGTTGGTGTTTATCCATTTTGCTGGCTTTTGTGTATGACAATTCACTGTAGAATATTTTGCAATCATTTTCTACTGAGAATGTTTTTCTTGAAAGCATTTTTTCGTATAGTTTCTCGGCTGTTACGCATTGCAGAATTTTTGCTATCAAACATATTCTTTTACATGCATTTTCTTTAGAGTTATTCTGCTCGTCAGGAGCTTGAAAATTTCCATTATGTCCTTTACATATAATATATAAGGGGTATACTAAATAATCAGTTTTGCATGGAGTGTATTCAAAGTTTAATTCAAGAGTTTCACAGCAGTATTTTAGTTTGAAATGATTATGGCCTTCCTTCAAATTAATAGTGAATTTGAAATTGATACCTGATAAACCAGTATATTTCTCGTATTCGAAATGATAGATTATTACTTTTTCTTCCTTTTCCTGAATTTGGCATTCATTTGTAAATTTATTTACGTGGCCTCTGATCAGAATCAGAGGATAAGTTACTGTTTCCTCTCGATTGAAATTATTTATGATGATATGGCGAGATTCAGTCTGAAATAAAATATATTATTTATGTCTAGGTATTTCTGTATGAATCTAGAGATTCAATGTTTCCAAATGTAAAGAAAATTTGAAACATAAAACATTATAAAAATAATACACCAAATTTTTTTAAAACGCAACGCTTGCGTTTGTGTATTTCAGTTTCCTGAATTCTATAAAAGGTTTTCCGAAAAACTGAAACAATCGAAAATCGATAATAAATTTATTGGTCAAATATGAGAAAAATATTGATTTCAGTCTATTATAAATTATATCATGTTATTTCGGAATTTTCAAACTTTCAATTTTCAGGCTCCCACAAGTTGTGACATCTTGAGGAGAATAGAATAGACAATACAATGTAGAAATTTATTATGGCGGGTAATACTGTACCAGCTAGATGCGTCAGATGGCGCCGCTAGTTTATTATTTACCCAAGATGGTGAAAAAAGATAACCTTTCTTAATTTTGTTGTATATACATTATTTTCAAAGCAAAAGGAAATAATAGTAGAGACATTGAATATTTACCATGGTATAGAAGATGATGTTAAACAGATTTAGGTAATCACTGATTTATTACAAATTTTGACTGAATCCATTTGTTCACATAAAAATATAACTGCATCCAGGTTTATAATACAATGTTGTCACGTTTCAATACCGTCAGCAATTCTGGAAACTAATATATTTCCACCAGCTAACAGTATTACGTTCTTCTAGATGAGAACTGGATGCTATGACAGCTGTTATGAAATGAGTTAGCTTGTTAGATGAGAATATTATTTGTCTTTTGACTTCAGGTAAAGTATTTCAATGCACTTAATTTTTGCTTGACAAACACTGGGTGCGGTCATACTTCGACATGCCATGCAAATTTGCTAAAAATTCGTCACCTTCCATTCTTAATCAAGAATGAAACTATTCTGAAATGCCTGAACAAATGAGAATTTTTTCACAAACTCCCTATAACCTCTGCTAAAATCATGTTAATTTTTCTTTCGGTACACTATCATGTCAACAAATTACGCCCAGTCTTTACTGCTGAGATTTAGATATTTAAAAAAATAAACTTACATTACTATTGGGCTACAGCCGTCTGTAATGAAGCTGTATGCTGTATCTATCTTCATTTACATATACCTAACTATGAGTGATTGATTGAAGCTTAGTAAAACTAGTGTTCTACAAAGGTAAGATCTCTGAGGTTGAAAAAGATCTGCGGAAATCACTTCAACCCTGATGATAATAGAACGTGAAAGTGACAAAACTCATATAACTTTTTTAAGAGTCAATATGAAACCCAATCAAGAGTGCACTGTTCCAAAAGGTCTGTCGAACTATTGAAAACGATTAACAACTACTTATTTCTCTGCAAATGTATCTTTGGATTTTTATAACAACTCAACATGACAATCGCCATCCATTTTTTATTTATTGTTATAGCCTACAATATCAAGGTACTTTTCCAGCTATTATGACTTTTCCATAACCGAAATAAGCTCAGTGCTGCTTATTCTTCGATAACATTTCTTATTCTGCATATTTTTGTCAGAAAAAGCCGAATATTAACTCAAATTATGTCGCTCGATTAATTTTTCTTTTCAAATAATTAAGCTAACTTATCCTAACTTTACTAACCTAATATCCTAGTTTAAGAAAGCATCGAATTGATTTGATTTCGGAGAAATCAATATATTTTAAGAACAAATAAGTCTTCTTCAGCAATTCGGTTCTTTCTTGAAGTTGGAGGTTAGGATAGTAGGATTTTTTGAAAAAAAAAAGGTAATATAGACACAAAATTTGGGTTCATATTCGGCTCTTTCAGTCCAAAATAAGCAAGTATCAGAGCAACATCCTTGAATAAATTTTTACTAAACCACAACAGGCATAGTTTACTATTCATAGGAAAAGTTGATCTGTTCATTTTCACTTAATTTTTACTGATACTTTTAGAAAGCGTTTACTCTTGCAGTAGTTTATTTCTACAAAGATAATCCTCTACTGAATAATTTAAGTATTATAGGTCCCTTAAAAGCAGATGAAACTTGACTAAAATTGAGGTTGAAGGACCTATTTCAATCAATGAGATATCTAATAAATTAAAAACTGCTGCGAGGATTTCCTTCCATGTAAGTACTTTTTAACACTGAAATTATTGTGGAGGATTTTTTTTATTAAGAATATATTATATTACCATTTAATACAGCCTACATTCTAATATTTAATGTTCTGATGAAGCGATGAATCATCATGAATGCTGAGCGCTAAGCGGTTCAATAAAGAGTTGGTAAGTATATAATGGACTATGGCTTGACTTACTCTGAAAATCCCAAATACCAGAAGGTTATATATATATATATATATATATATATATATATATATATATATATATATATATATATATATATATATATATATATATATATATATATAGGTATATATGTTCTATAGTATGTTTTCTCGGATGGATGAATGAATCTGAGAAAGATTCCGGGGTTCAATCTGTACAACTACAGTAGTTGCCGTCGAGTCACCAGACGTACAGCAGCACTTGAAAATGCCAAATGAGATTTTGGCGAAACGTCGTGAAACAAACGGTGCTTCTCAGCGCCAACAAAACTTTCGAAAAAATCGGATTGAACCCCGGAATCTTTCTCAGATTCATAGGTATATATATATATATATATATATATATATATATATATATATATATATATATAAATATATATATATATATATATATATATATAAATATATATATATATATATATATATATATATATATATATATATATATATATATATATATATATATATATATAGATAGATATATATGTATATATATCAGGCACGGATCCAGAGGGGGGAAACTGGGGGAACGTTTCCCCCCCCAAATGGCCCGGGCCCCACCTAATTGTTTTGATTGGGAGCTACTCGATTTACCATTGCCCAAAATACCAGTACCTTTTGGCTTTTGGATATATGAAAGTTTTCGTAAAACTGAAGATGCCGTCAACAGAATTTTAATAGCCCTTTTAGTTTTTAAGATACAGGGCATTTTTGAAAATGTTGCATTTTATTCTTCATCTAATCGAAAAGGTAATATAACATTCTTATAGATTTTTTTCCGTAGAATGCATTGGTGTAGATAATTTTTGTTACATATTTACTATTTTTGAGTTATAAAGCAAACTCATGTTTTCTCAAATGGAATACCCTGTATATTTATAGACTATAAAATTTGTCTTTTTTTTACCTTTTCAAAAATATATGATAGTATAAACTTTTTCTCATAAACGCGCAAATAAAAGACAATTTTCTGAAATTGAATGCATAAATCAATAGAAGGCCATGGATAACAAAAATTAACAAGTGTAAATCTGATATCAGAATTTATTGTTTTTCATGTCACTCGTTAAAAAGATGAAATAATGTGTTGATTTCTTTGAAAATATGAATTATCTTCTATTATCAACTTTTGGAAAGAAACATAAAGAATAAAAAAGATGAAGAATGACATGTTCAATGCGACTAAGTAATCAAATAAATAGAGTGCCATTTGAAAAAATCAAGATATGGCCTTTCAAAGTGTACCAAAATCAATGTGTCACAGCAAGGTAATGTCTCAATTGAAATAGATTATCTCTCCGTCAAAACACAGCCCAAATATCAATTTGATATTCGAAAAACCAAGGTCCCTGCGATATTTTATTAAAATGCCTGCAAAGGCATTAATTTTCAGAAAAAATTAAATAACTTCTGAACGGCTGAAGCGATTTGCAATAACTTAACGAATTTATAAATCTCAATAAAGGACAAATGCAAATATGTATAAAAATATATAGTATGCTCTCTAAAAAAAGTATCTCAAGATTTGCTCCGTAAAAACGGTACACCCTGTAAAGGGCAAAATAATTTTACGAACTGCATTCAGACCTCCCATTTGCAGAACCGTTTGGTTCGTTTCGATATCATCAACGGTGTAGGTGCAATCAAGCTTTCCCATATCAAAGACTCACCCTGTATACATATATATATATATATATATATATATATATATATATATATATATATATATATATGTATATATATATATATATATATATATATATATATATATATATATATATATATATATATATATATATATATTTTTATATATATTTATATTAGTATATATATATATATATATATATATATATATATATATATATATATATATATATATATATATGTATATATGACTAATTAATTCCTGAACCGCCAGTTATGAAAAATTTTTGAAAAAATGATTCTTTCTTATAAAAAACAAATATCTTCTCTCTACGTAATATTTTTGATATTGCTTTCTGAGATTCTGACAATATCAGAATGCAATTCCTGATATTCTGAGAATATATTAATTATATCTTCAAAAACATGGAAATTGTGATTTACAGTTCAGGGGAGTGAGCCTTTTTTGATTTCATAAATGTAAGTTAACTTCAATTCTGATATTACTTATATGCTTATTTAGTTGTTAGACTTGTTCCCAGTCAATGCGGTTTGACAAGCCAAATTTGGCGCGGACACTCGATACTATATACGCTAAATTTTCAACACGAATTCATGAGCTGTGAGAGAAGAGTGGTTTTTGATAACCCAACGTGTTGTTTCGTAAAAACTCACCTTGACCTGGGCTAGCCATCTCAAGAAATCATTCAGACTAGACAGTCCAAAAAAGGTTTAATTATGCATATTCGCAATACGGAATGAGAAAAAAATTCTATTTACTACTCTACCTTCGGTGTCAGGGCCATATAAAAGCCCCAAAACGATTTGTCTAATGCAGAATAATTTAAAGCAATTATTTTTCTAAAATTGAAAACATCATTCGTCAAAATAAAGTCTGGACTGTGTTTTTTTTATGTCTTAGAATAAAATACAATACTCAACAATTTAAATGTTACTTGCATGATGTATTAGTGTATGGCTGAGTAAATTTTGTACCTAATTGTCTGAATTTGATGCTAGGCAATGCAGGTACGACCGGTACTTTAGAATAAGATGTTTGAAATAATTTCGAAGTATTCAAAGCAGAAAATGAGCTTAGTCATTATATACCTGTGAGTTTTAAAAACTTTCAAATAACACCTGTCCATGAATTACATCCAGATACAGAAGAGTCGATTTTTGAACAATATGAAATTTTGATACCTTTGAAAGTAGATCGGTAATTATTTTGTATCAACTTTAATTTAGTTTCATGCACGATAGACTAAGCGCCAAAAAAATGTTGATCAATTCCAAGATGAACTATAGCAAACTTTTTTATTTTTTATTTACTTATCAATCTAATGTTACTAAGCACAAAGATCTTATAATTTGTTCCAGTTCATGAATATATAGTATAACTATGATTTGGGTAGGTAGGTACTGATGTATTTAACAGGAAAGGATAGTCGACATGTTTCAAGTTATGAACTCGTTATCAAGACTGACTACAGGAGAGTACTACAATTTAATTTTATAAAATAAACAATTTATTTATTTATTTCCAAATTAGGGGCTTACACAGATACAAACATCCAAACAAAACCCTCCCAATACTAATATACATTTAGCGGGTTAAAAGTACCTTTACAAGTCTAGTTAGAATTTAGATTTATGAAAATTGTAGGCCTTTTTATAATGTAACTATATGTTTCTTAAGAATAACCGTTTAATCAACATCTTGAAGCTATTCAAAGCCATTTCGAAGTGTTGTATGTTATTTGAATGTAAATTGAAAGATCTTATCATTCTGCACAGCGGTGAATTTTGTACTAAATTGGATCTTCTAAATGGTAATTGAAAAAGTTCCTGATGCCTAAAATTCCTGGCTAGTATATTGAATTGTATGCTAGTTCCTTAAAAATTTTAAAAATCATTAACACTTGAGACATATCTCTTCGCTGTTCTAGGGAGACCATACTGTGCTGACGCATTATCAGGCTATAATCGTGATTTAAAATTGGAGTCTGTTCTTTGACTGATAGGTATCTTAAAAATTTATGTTGGACAGACTCAAGTCGACTAATATATATATACTGTACCGCGGGGCCCAAACAACTGATGCGAAGCACAGTCTACTGTAAACGTAAGCATAGTACAATTTTTTCAATGCTGTCAAATTTCGAAATTCCCTGGTATTTCTCTTAATAAAACCTAACAACTTATTTGAGCTGTTAATGACTGATTCTATATGAGATCTAAAAAGCATCTTGGAGTGTAATATCCATAGAGATATTACAGATAGAGGCGACAAGCCATAGGCCGCTCTGTAAGTGGCAACGTCAGTCTCGAAACTCAGTGGGAGCGAAAGAGAGAGACGATCGCAGGGTTTTTCTGTCCTTATCAGATGTAAACATAGACAGACGTAACTGTCAGAGTCTAACCTAACCTTCAGATTCTCTCTCTCCCTCACCCGAGCTGACAAGTTTCAGGCTGGCTTGTCGCCTCTATCTGTAATATCTCTATGGTAATATCACATCCAGATCTCTGACCTTGGAGACCACCCTTAAATTTGTGTTGTTGATTTTATAAGTATGTTTAAAAACATTTTTGTAATAGCAAAGGTGATTTTCTAAGAACATTGTATTGTACCAATTTGGGAAATTCACTCGATTAGCCCTTCTATAAATATGTTCCTCTTGTCTATTTAGGTACCTGCAATAACCCGTAAGCGCAAATCTATAATTCTGTATTCAGTTCTTAACTCAATCTGCCCGGTGATGGTCTAGTGACCGAAATTGCAATCGCAGTGTTATATTTTTTTCAAAATATTTTGTGATAATAAACGTAGTAAATTCAAATTTAGTTTTGTTCAGCAAAGGTGATACCTGAAAATCAATTTGTTCGTTCACAAGGGGTAATTTACAGTTATTTGCGTAACTTCTTGAAGGTCAAGGCGCTTTCCTTTATTACCTGAATGCAACAATTGAGTTTTGTCGAAAGCGGTAAGGTGAACCGCCTTATACCGTTTGTAAATCGAGGATTGTGGGTTCGAGTCCCACCTCGCTCTTGGGTGTTGTGTATGTCAGGAATTTAGTGGTTATATATGATTAAAAATTGTTGGGTAATGTACATAGTTTACAAGCCCATTGGCCGTTCGGAACCGGCGTTAAACTGTAGGTCCCCCGAGTTAAAAAAAAAAAAATTCATACAATATTCAGAGAAGCCAGTAGTGTTTTGTTTTGTAAAATTCACTTTTTATGTTCACCAACACCAATGTTTATATTCCTTACTGTTTGTCCAATATATAAAAAACAGGACATTCGAAGCAAAATATTTTTTAAACACCATCATTTTCTCCGATGTTAATATTTTTCTTATCACTATGATTTAGTGAAAATTCATTTTTACAATTAACAAGAAGTCTCTGACAACTGATAATGGAAGACATCTGAAATTTGAATATTACACTATCAAATGAAATTTTAGCTAAAATGATAATATAGGTATAATATAAACTGAGCATTTAGGATTTTCACTTCAAATATACGGAAAATAGTTAAATGGTTAAAATTTTGTACGTAAATTGAGTTGGTGTTAAGGAAGAATCCTTTGAGGGTTTCAACTTTTTCTCAAGCGTCGTCACTTAAATGTAGATATTTCATGTTCTTTTGTGGATTCTAAGGTTTTGCTGACCTCCACAACCCCTCAAATTGATCAAGAATTTGTATGTAAAAATGAACTAAAAAGAGTGGAAAGTATGACCTTCAGTGACTGAGCTATACTGCTAAAGCGTTTTTTACTTCTTTAAATCGAAATATTGCGCAAATCTGTTGTGTTATTATAAATTATTCCAATCTATCGATACAACTAATCCGGCAGTTAGTTGCATTGATTCCCAAGGTCGAAGGCAATGCTTTCGCTATTATATTTCTTGCGTTATTCGCGAATCTCATAGACTTAAATATATGAGTTTTGGCTCTAATGCACTGGGGTTTAATGAAATCTAAAAAGCAATCTCGTACAACCCTTTGTCTTCTGAAAAATTTATATCAATGGCGGATCCAGGGGGGGGGGTTGGCATGGGGGCCATGGCCGCAAAAACTGTAAAATACTCTTCGAAATTCGCAAAAATAGCAAAAAAATTCCTTTAACTAAGCCAAATCATTAGACATCGATTGCTATTGTACTTTTGACATGAAATAACCTTGTTATTATTCTTGAAATTTGTATTAAATGATCATTTTTCATGCTTCGAATACTTTAAAATCTTGATTTTGACTCCACCTGCAAAACCAATTCAACCTTAAATTAAGCATTTCATCTCATCGTCAATTTACCACTCACTCTCATAGTCAATCATATTGCAATCACGCAAATGTAAAAGCAAATGTGATCAAATTATCGTTTACAGTTGAAATATTTTTAGTGATTATTAGGTACTAGTACTTTCATTAATTATATTCTGGGTTTTATTTAACATGTAATGCTTTGAAATAAAGTTAATAAATTATTTTATTTGATATAAAAAAATTTTATTACACCATTTTGTTGTTTGGCTGAATTATGGATACAGTTTACTTTTCAAAAAAGAGCGTACAATTTTTTTAAGCTACATATACATCCTCAGACTCATGGCTCCCTCCAACACGATTGCCTGGATCCGCCCTTATCTAATATATAAAATTCTCGTGTCTTGGTGTTAGAAGTTAAACTCCTCCGAAATAGCTCGACCGATTCTCATGAAATTTTGTGTGCATATCGGGTAGGTCTGAGTATCGGCCAACATCTATTCTTCATCCCCCTTAATGTTAAGGGTGGTCCATCCCACGATTCAATTTTTTTTAATTTTCAGACAAAATTTTCTGTTCTATTTTTTTTATGATACAGCTTTTGAAAATACATACAACCCTAAATTTTCACCCCTCTACGATCAACCCCTATTTTTTATTTGTTAAATTCCTCCGAGATGGCTTCACCGATTCTCATGAAATTTTGTGTGCATATTGGGTAGGTCCGAGAATCGGCCAAAATCTATTTTTCATCCCCCTAAATAATAAGGGTAGTCCACCCCTTAATTTTTTTTTTGATTTTTCACACGAAATTTTCTGTTCTATTTTTTTTATGATGCAGCATTAAAAATACATATAACTTGAAATTTTCGATGCTCTACGATTAACCCCTATTTTTAATTTGTTAATTATATATTTTTTTGGCAACATTTTTTTTTGTCATGACTTATAATAAAAAAATTCATATAACTCTCAATTTTTTACCCTTCTACGATCAACCTCTTTTCTTTCATCGCAATTTTCATTTTTTTTATTTCATCCACAGATCCGCAATAGGGTTGCAAGATGGCAATCGAAAATAACAATAGTCGGTCTGAGAATAGGTCGTAATATATTTTTCATACCCCTAAGTGATTAGGGTGGTCCACCCCAAATAGCCATTTTTATAATTTAAACAACATTTGCCGGGTTAGATGAATTGATAGATATATAGATAGAAAGATATATAACTATCTAGATAGTTAGATCTATAGTTAGATAGATAGAGATACATCGGCAGATAGATGAATAGATAGAAAGATAAAAATAATTTATATGGCAGAACAACGTTTGCCGAGTCATATAGATTGATAGATAGATAGATAAAAAGATAGAACGATAGATAGATAACTATCTAGATAGATAGATGAAATAGTTATTTATGTACCAAGTGCGTTATATAGATCCTTATGCCCTGAGGGAAACATTCGGCCCGAGGGCCTCTGGCCCGAGGGATGAATGTCCCCGATGGGCATAAGGATCTAGTAACGCACGCGGTGCATACAAGATTTTATTTTTCACGAAAAAATTATTATATTATGATGAAAAAGCGATTTTAAAATCATTTCATTGCTCCTATCCATTTTCCTTCTCATAGTAGGCATTGGTTGATATTTTGACGTTTGTGAATATATTTGTCATCATATTCAGTGAATGTCATTGCTGCTTTCTTTGTGTAGTCTTATAGAAATAATGGAAATGAAAATGAATTTACCCAAGAATATCATAGAAAATGCAGCCAAAGCTGCGAATAATTCATTGCCGGAGAAATCCAAGTTGTATACGACAAGGATTATGAAGTATTTAATCAATGAAATTTGCTTCGTTTCTCCTAGTACAATAAGCGGGCGTTTTTGAACCATTATGCCCGCAAATGCGGACATTGAATTTTCTATTCAATATCTTTGAAACAAGTTGTATGGAAATGAAAATCTTTAATCGAAATACTTGCTATCTAATGATGAACTTTAAAGGAATGGCTATTTTGTAATTGAAAAAATCAAATTATTATTTAGAGAAAATGATCTTTTCATGTTTTGGGCATTATATACGGGAACAAGGTAGTATTTATAAATGCAAATCTTGTTTCTAATCTACTGCACTTTTGTTTTTTTTTGGTTGAAGGATTGTCTAGTATGCAAAAAACTTGCAGAAATGCCAAGGCTGTATCATTGCAGAAAAACGAGTCATGTGTTTGATATTTATTGAGATTTAGAATGTTATGCATGTCTAATGGTTTTATATATGACGAAATGATGCAAAAGTTTTTCTAGTATTCAATTTTTGGCAGCTAAATATTGAATTCACCAGCCAATATAACTTTTTATTGGTCAGGTTTACAAATTTGTTCTCATAGTTGTTTTGATCCGATGATTATGTTGCATTAATCAAGGTTCGGTGAAACTGAATAGGAAATAGATAAATGTCAAGGACTCATTACCGATGGAATCTATGGGAAGTATTTTTGGTAAAGGCTAAAAAGTTGCAGTTAATGACGCTGTAGTTTCTTTGGAAAAAAGGGAAATGAATAATAATATTAGATACCTATTTTTCGAAAGTATTTTATATTTTTTTTTTATATTTATATTTATTCAGATAAATCTACAAATCATCATATTTGATGTTAACATAGATGATATTTTTGTAAGGTACAAAATAATTTAAAATAATAGATGTGCGAGTTAAATGTGAGTTGATAGATGTCACTGCGCTGACGACCTATCCATAATATGTTCCCTGAGCATTTTGGTAAATTTTTTCATATCTTTTTCTTCTTTTATTTGGGTAGGTTGTTCATTGTAGGAGGTGGTAGCCTGGTAGATGGAGGAGTGTAATGCTTTGTTAGTTCTTATCTTCTTCAGTTCGTAGTTTAGGTTGTATCTCGTATAGTGATCATGTACTTCTACCCTTTTTTTTGAGCGAAATATTCACTTTCGGTAGTTTGTTTTCTATTTTATGTATCAATTTTGAGTCCTCGATTTTTTTCAATTGTTTAATGTTCGGTAGGTAGACAATGTTATATAATTCTTTTGTGGAAGTTCTGTGAGGCAAGTTGTAAATAGCTTTTAAGGCTCTGTTTTGTAGCCGTTGGACTCTATTCATGTTCGAGACAGATGTATTAGACCATATACTCAACAAGTAGCTCAGCAATGAGTGTACATAGGAGTAATATACGTATTTTTTGGCTCTAGTATTTAAATATGGGCTTACTTTTCTGAGTGCACCTATCAATGGTGTAAGTTTCTTAGTAATATTATCAATGTGTTTCGTCCACTCTAGTTTCGTATCTATAGTTAGTCCGAGGTAATTGTAATCATTCAATTCTTTGATTTTTGTTCCGTTTATTGTTAAGTTGAGTTTTGTTCTTTTCATATTTTTCTGGTGAAATAAAAGAGCTGTTGTTTTATCCAGATTTATGATTAATTTATTGCTTTGAAGCCATCTATGAAATTGCATTAGATCTTGGTTTATATTCAGTGTAGCCAACTCTACAGTTTTAACTGTAGATTTACAGTTTTTTCAAAATGTTCCCAGTTTTCAGTTTTGGCCTCCAAATCTACAGTTTTTTTAATTTTAAATGCTAGCGTCACCTACTACGAACTATTATATCATTCCAAGTATATACACGGACAATATAACGAAGTAAACAGGGTTTCCCGAACTGTTACCAAAGAACTTCTTTGTCTGCCGCACTGCTAAGGTAGAGCGCTTGTTTGAAAACAAAAATAAGAAATAAACTTTCTACGAGCTCAATAAAAGGCACTCTACATACGAGATCTGCAATTGAAAATTGTTTCGAAATTGATTACGAAAAGTTCAATAAAATTATGTACGATCTCAAAAACAATGAAGAGATCGAAAATCAAGAAAATTTGCAGATTGAGAGCGAAATAGCAGGTATAATTGTATAGTCTTGTAACATGTGTCATATCATAATGAATGCTGTATATGTTTTAATTTCAATAATTTTTCAAATCATAATTTGATAATTTGGTAAAAAGTTTGATTTCCAATGTTTGTTCTATTGATTACCACCTTTAAATGAAGTTTGAAACCATAAATTAAGAAAAGACTGTACATTTACTGTTTTCAAATTAAAATCTACAGTTTTCTACAGTTTTTGCGAAGCACATATGTGGTTTTTCACTAAGTTGGGGTTGGCAACACTGTTTATATTGCTCTGCAGAGTTTCCAAGTTTGGGTTCTCATAATATAGGGCTGTGTCATCTGCGAACATATAGTGTTGAGCTTTAACTCCTGATGTTTTCAGGTCTTCTACATACAGGAGATAGAGTAGAGGGCCCATGACGGACCCCTGCGGAACTCCTTTATTTACATTTTCTTCGGAACTTTTTGTTTGGTCTATTTGTATATATTGTTTCCTTTGTTTCAGAAATATTTCAATGAATTTGTGAGTTTTTCCGGAAATGCCCATGAGTAAAATTTTTTGCAGTAGAATGTCATGGTATATCTTTGAATTGAGAAATTGTAGATACGTATATTTGTTAGCAACTGATAGCAGTAATAAACAATAAATTATGGAATATTAATTAACAATAAAATCACCTTATTCCGAATAAAATGAATACTTCAAAATCTTCACAAAATAAATTTAAATTCTACGACGCGTTTCGATACACTGTGCCATTATCATACATAAAGAACTAATACTAATACTACTGTTCAAAGTGCAATATTATATAGAAAATGAAATAAAATAGAATAAAATTATCATTCATTCAGAAGGTACTTTGCATGTAAGAGATAAGTAGTAAACTAATTCAAGAAAGGATAAATATTATTACATCGTTGAAATTTCTATGCCTTAATTTCTTTGGAAATTGACTACTTGAGCTGTTACTTTCTGAATTACTTATAATCTTTTCTTTCATTCTGTATTTGTTCTATACAATAGGTGGACTTTAGTTTCTATATATTTTACTCCGTACATTCAGCTATAGTACTTTGTATATGAGGATGTGTATTGAAACAGGTCATACCTACATGTTGAATTAAATTAATGTCAACTTAAAATTTATTTTCTTTTTCCAATGTCTATTTATTTTCGCCAAGTATCAGCCCCCTTAATTCAAATAAAATTAATGAATTTAAACTTAAGCAAAATTTAAATTTTTAAGAATGTTGTCTACAAGATCTGTTAAAAAGCAAAACCAGAAAATAGAATATTAAAAATTTTTCCTGCATGAGAATAAGAAACCAATCTATTGTAAATAAACAAATTGAAATCCTGAAGTAATTAAATATTGCAGAATGTAATTAAAATAAGGACTTTTTTTGTTCTAGTTATAGTCCGAAGTTTCTTCCCTAATTCTGACCGAGCTGACAGCCAAGCGGTCATGCACGTATATAAGAGTACGGTCTCAGATCGCAGTACGACAGGAGAGCAGCAAAGTAGGATGTTTGCGCCTTCATACTAACAAAACGAAACAAGCATGCTTGCTGCCGGACTTCCGTTACTTTTTTGAGATATTCAAATATTTTGGTTCTTGAGGCTATATAGAGTAAAACAACATATAGATCAGTCCGGAGAAAAAAATATGTTTTCATAACATATTTTTTTTTTTTTTAACTCGAGGGACCTACAGTTTAACGCCGGCTCCGTACGGCCAATGGGCTTGTAAACTATGTACATTACCCAACAATATTTCATCTTATATAACCACTAAATTCCGGACATACACAACACCCAAGAGCAAGGTGGGACTCGAACCCACAATCCTCGGTTTACAAACGGTATAAGGCGGTTCACCTTACCGCTGGTCTACCGAGGCCTCTTTCATAAAATATATATTAGGAGAAGTGATCAGTTGAATGGAAACAAATGGTAATTGATTTTATAATTTCTGGAAACTATAAGTCAATATTGGGTGATATCTGAAAATTATACAAAAATAAACCAAGAAGGAAAATACAAGAAAAATATTGTATAGAACAGTATGTTGGAAAAATTATTTTTTTCTAATGTAGAAGTTACACGAACTGATGCAATGGATGCAAACAATTGGTAATTAACTTGATAGTTAACATATTTGAGATATGAAACACCAAGTTTAACGATTTTTACATATAAACTTATAAGTTAATATTTTGTGTTAACTTGAAATTATTATTTACCCAAACATAAACAAACAAGTAGAATTCTGAACCATTCTTGTGGAAGAATGAAGAATACCATGTATTGTAAAAGTTAATGAATAAATTCATGTAGTACCACTGAACTTGCATAGGTATGTGGTCAAAAAGATGGATTGTTACAATATTTTCACATACCTGAATCGAACGTTTCCTTCTAGGTGAACGTTTTAATATAAGGAGAATCAATAATACACACACCGGCAAATTTAAAGGAACGGAGAAATACTTTCGTAAATGAAAGGTATTTTTGCTTTATTCGGTTTTTGTGCTGCCTAGGTCTAGAAGCCATGTCCTTTTTACACAATTGTCATTCATTATGCACATTTTTATCAAGTTAGTCAACGTCGAAGCCAAATCAAAGCGGAAATATCTGTAGATTGATACATTACATTTAAAACGCAATAGGTGTCGAACCGCAGTTCAAACAAGAAACGAATTGGAGGAAGTTCGTGGAACCTCCATAAGTGAGCGTACAAGTAAGGAGAAGACTCAAAGAAGTTGGTTTGAAGGCGTATAGGTCAAAAAAGGCACCACAGCTCCAGAGACGTCATCGAGTAGCGCGACTAGCTTTAGCTCGAGAACACCAAAATTGGAATGATCAATGGGGTAATGTTTTGTTCACGGATGAGAGCCGTTTCTGTGTAAATTCAATAGATGAGAGGAAAAGAGTGTATCTTCATCCAGGAGAACAAAACGAACAATTTAATTTTACTTCTACTGTCTCTTTCGGTGGAGGCTCAATTATGGTGTGGGGTGACATATGTTTAGGAGCACGTACATAGTTGGTGGTTATTGATAGCGGCGCTTTAACAGCAGATTGGTACATGAGGGATATTCTGCAAGATCATGTAATACCTTTTGCCCCATTTATCGGGGCAGATTTTCTCTTGATGCAAGACAATGCTCGCCCGCACGTAGCTCGTTGTGTAACTGAATATTTAAATCAGGTTCAAATACCGAAAATGAATTGGCCTGCATGTTCTCCAGACTTGAATCCAATTAAACATGTCTGGGACATGCTAGGCAGATGACTTAGGTCAAGAATTCCTGCTGTTCGAAACTTGGAAGAAGCAAGAACTGCTTTGATGGAAATATGGGAGAATTTGCCTCAAGAAATGATCGACAACGTCATCAGAAGTATGGTAACACGGATGGTTGCAGTTATAAAGGCTCGTGGAGGAAACACACGTTATTGAAAGAAATGTTCCTTGTGATTAAGCGTTACCATTAAATGTCTAACACGGCAATAAGTATACAACTGAGTTTTTAATTTATAGTCTTAAGTTTTTAGACAGGCTCCAAAAGCGGATGAAGCTTTGCAAAACAAATTGAAATCAACTTAACCATCCGCTGAATATCCCTGTTGAATGATTCTTTTCAAATGTGCCGCAAAAAAAAATTATGAGGAAAAATAATACAATTCATCTCCGTTCCTTTAAATTTGCCGGTGTGTTTATAATCAAACTTATCCCAAATCAAATTTCTTTGTAAAATTTATATTACAACTTGGCAACATCGGCCTTGCTGCTATGTTGTCCTGTGGTGATCTAAACGAACTCCGGTAAGCATTCGAAAAGTCCCCGGAGTCGACTGTCCTGTCATGAGTTTTTCCAGAGATTTCCTGATGGCGTAGGAAAGTATTCATCCTTTGAACCCCGCCTCACCTTCTCTCTCCCATAAATCATCCAAATGCTCATACAAGTGTATGCTATGATCTGTCGGAAAGAGTTACTCCCCTTTAGTCAAGCAGCCCGCCTCTCCCACTCATTATTATCGGAGCAATGAAGCTCTTGGCCTCTATTTTATTTTCTTCTTTTAAATTCTGATATGGTAATGTTATAAGACTTATTCTATCGAAAACAATGTTTTTTGTTTTTTAACTATCCTATATCAAATTTAATGAGAAATCTGGAAGTGAATTTAAAGAAATCACAAATCCCCCACGAGTATCAAGTTCATGAACAATACAAATATTCATCAGAAATGAGATAAAGCATTAGTTGGAATTCATGTAGCATTCACAACAAGTTACTCGACCTTCAGGGAAGATACCGCTTTTATTCATTAATATATTTCGATGAATCCAGGAAACAAATAAGTGTAATAGAAATATTTCGAAAAATAGCCCAGTTGGGGCTTCGTAAAACAAAGACAGCATCAGCTGTTTGAAATATTGCGTTGGATCGTGATATAATAATAATGTTAATGATTGAAGCAGAATTCTGTTTATCTACAACTATTAAATAATACATCTATTAAATATGTGACTTTTATCGAGTAATGACATGCATTACCATATAGGATTCAATTTCATTTGTATTATATCAAAAAGATTTCATAGGTCATTATTTCTTCACTACTTTAAGATATTAGAGTGCGTTTCATGCTAATAATGAGCTCAGTAAACCTAAACTTAAAGCTCAGATATTCAAAGCAAAGAATTAAAACGAATTTATTGTACTTACTTTAAATGATTCTGATATAAATAAGAGATATGGTATCTTATGTTACTGCAGCTAATATAAACGTATCAAGATAATCGAAATGAAATAAGAAATCTATATAACACAGAAAAGAGTGAAGCTAAAAATGAAAAATGAAGGACACCCTACTGCGTAGCACTAGGAATGATAAAACTCCTCGGCGCATGTGCATGTCGTCAATATTTTTTGAATGTACCTATTATATAAATTAAATAACAATTAAAGTCGATATTGCGAATGAAATGAAGGAAAATTGCAATAAATGTATTAATCAGTCGATATTACGAATAAAATCCGTGAAAATTTAGCAAAAAAATTCATTGATTGACTGTCGAATTTGAATATCCTATCCCGGCTCATTTTGCTGCAAATTATGAATCAAATTGATAAGATATCTCTATGGATGGGAAGCAGACACAGACGCAGAATCAAGCTTAAGCTATCAACGTCGCTTGGTTACCGTGGCACACAGAGCACTTCGACGCATGTTTTGTAGGACTTCGTACATATCGACCTTGGCGCATGCGCATGTCGTAATGCCTATCTAAAAAACGCTATAATTTTTTATTCTTCGTTGGGAAAAAATTGGGAACAAAACTTCTCTGATGAAATCATATGTATTTTATCGATATCCGTTGGAATTTTTAAAATCGGACCAGCTTTTTGTCGTGAGACTATAACCCCTTTAGCTTCGCCTCGGGGTAAAAACTGGAGAGATATAAGTCATATATTAGTCAGATATAATTGGTAAAATCATGTTGTACCAGATATTTATTCTACCAAAATATGGAAAATCAAGCCGAAGGGCCTATAACTATAAGTAAATATAAGTAATAAATATTTGAAAACAAATATATCACTGCGAAAATTGAAATATTCAAACAAAGCCCTCTGAGGAGGAGTTTCATGCTTTTTAAACGTATTACTCTAGCACTTATCGTTGAATTCAAAAACATACCTATTGCTACAGGTGCATAGCCGAAACTATAATAAATAAATTGAATGCATTAGAGTCAACTATTGAATTTGTTTTTTATGATATCCTAAGCTGTCATTTTTTCGGAGAATGAAAATTTTCATATTGATGAATTAATCATAACAAAATAGTATTTAATCAAGATGAAAAATAAAAGATATTTAAAACTAGATTTTTTTTTTATAATAATCATTCGTTATATTCATGAAGAGAAATCTAAAGTAGTTGTAATCAATAGTGTGTTTTATTATAATATTTTAAATTTCTCAGTTTATTTTTCTTAGAATACATCAATGAGTAAGCTCTAAATATAGAAGGCGAGGAATTTATTCTCATTTATAAATGGAACCAAAATGATGAACAAACTAGTTTACATTCAGAAAATACATAGAGAGGTTGATGTTCTTAGCGTATTTCGGATGATCTGAAACAGGTAAAAACCCTTGACATTAGGATGAATATTACAGAACTTAGTTGTAATACCTTTTATGTAATACATTTGAAAATCAAAGATCTGTTATTACAACCATTCAAAAATAGCCCCTCTTTCGATGACAACCTCGATTAGAATTAATGCGTAAATCTACCTTTCATGTGTGAATATTTCTCAGTAACCTGATTAAGTTGTTTCAGAAGACCCTGAACAATTTGGTAGGCTGGTCAACGACTCTTCGCAGAATACCAAATAATAAAGTGGCCAAGTCAAATTGCTGCTGTGCGTTGGGCTACATAATAATATACAATACAGTGAGGTGCGAGACTAAACAATGTAATCGGATCAATGGGTCAGGGGTAAAACCTGCTCATGGCTAACATGATCCTCAAAATATTATTTCGATGTAGCCATCGCGTATATCCCAAAATACTTAGTCTTCTTCTTGAGAAATCGACTTATCATTTTACGTTCATTTAACAGTCAGTTTTTGGAATAGACAGAAAGCAACAGATGTTCTCTGAATACCCTGTTGTCAATAAAAAAAATCGCGTATCAATATTATTTTGGTGTACTATAAGATCAGTCAAAGAGTTTGAAAAATGTGTCATTGATATAACGAAACGTTTTAAAACAGGATTCTGTCTTTTTCATCTGGAAATGCGTAAATAACAACATATCAAAAAAGATCAACTGAATATATTAATTGAGGACCAGAGACCGATTTCGCAAACGTGAACTTAAAGATAAGATGTAAAAAGAGATTTACATTCATTATAATCTACCAGAATATAATCAAATACCTGTACCTACTATGCTTTCATTCAATTGGGGACAGGAGGATCCTCATAATATGGATACGTATTCTTCCGTTCTGAAGAATTTGAAGCAATCAAAATCATTTCACTGACCTATGAGAAAGAAAACGGCCAAAATGAAAGTATATCTCCTTTTCAATTAATATATCGTGATTTTCGAGGCAGTCCATAGGAGATTGAAATAACCCAGGTTCTGAAGACGACAATTCTTCTAACTACAATGAAATTAAATTCAAATATGAGTTCAAGGAAGTGTTCTATTACGTTACTTAATAATAATAATAATAATTTTATTGCACAAACAAAACAACTCTATCTGTATTTGTACAAACGGTTTAAAGTTCAGTCTTCACTGTTCTACCACTTCAACCTAATTAAAGAGACTTAAAATGACAGTAACATCATCAATAAATGCAAAGCACACATACCATGCAGAGCCACATCCCTCTCACAAAGTCTGCAACTGCAGCATACACCTCTTAAATTTAGTCCGCAAACACGCAACAGAATTACATGCCAGAAAAATATCATGATGCTTGTTAAAAATATATGTGGCTATATAGACAAAACTCTTCTCAAACTTGGCAGTCTTGTGGGCAGGTACAGTGAGAAGCTCTTTAGAGCGAATATTTACATTATGACAAGAGTTCCTCCTTTCCGATAGATCATAGAGGTAAGAAGGTTCTTTATTTTTAATTACTTTGAAAACCAAAACAGCATATTGGCACAAAAACATTTTGTCACACTTAAGTATTTCTCAAGATATGAAGTGCGGAGTTATATGTTCAGTATAGCCAATATTAAAGGAATATGTTGATGTTGTCAGTGGCGGGGCAACGTGTTGAGAGAGAGTTGACGAAACTAAATATTTGGGTTTGATGATAGACAGCTCTTTGACCTGGAAAGCCCACTGTGAGCACGTAAAGTCCAGAATAATGCCGATGATTGCAGCAATTTATAAGTGCAGATCTTATCTTTCTGTGAAAAGTAGGTACGACATTTATAATGCATTATTCTTGACCCATATACGATACCTACTTCCGGTATGGGGCACCTGTGGCAAAACAACTTTTAATGAAATTCGGACACTACAAATTAAATTCATTAAAATACTATTCAATTATAACATGCGTACTAACTCTCAAGAACTGTACTCTAGCCTGAGGATTTTAGAACTAGGCAAAATGTTGGAATTGGAACAATGTAAACTGATGTATAAAATTAAGAACAAATTACAAAAGTCCAACATAAGTCTGCAACATATACAGGACATACACAGTCATGACACAAGATCACTATGTAATTTCTTCTTACAGAATGTAAGAACACAAATAGGTTTGAATAATCCCATATCTCAAGCAGCCCCAGGTACAATACAATCGATTGCCTAATTCGATAAAGTTGTCTAATTCCCTTCCTTGTTTTACGAAACACGTGAAGGATATTTTGAACTTGGTATAAAATTATGTTAGTGTGATTTTTATTTTTATTGTTAGTTTTTTTATATTTAGGTTCACTGTTATAAGTAGGTATTATTGTAGATTTAATATTTGATGTTAGAATTAATTTTGTTTGCACACTTATTTTTGGTTATTTCCTCGAGACCAATGCTAAAAGCATTGTTTAAAGGATTTCTTTTTAATTATGTGTTTGAATTGTAGAGGTTACATATAATAAATACTTTAAAAAATATATATCCGAGGCAGGAGTTCTGCCACTTCTGCACCCTACCCTGCATAGCCTTTGTGCTCAAGGTGAAATATAGTGGGCTACAATAATTGAACAAACTCATAATCAGACTACATGTTAATTTCCACTTTATAGGACTACTAATGAAATTCTTAAAGCTATAAAGGTATTTAAGAGTAGCATATCCCTTATTATTATATTAGCATATTAACTTAAATTATCGGAGACAAATGGAGAACCTGTATTGTGCAAAAACCCCCAAAGATGTGTAGGTATTTATAATATTGTGTTTTGTGAAATAACTTTCAATATTGCAAAAACACGATGCCTGATTAATAATTCTAATTATATCTTCCCATCTTCTAGAGACGCATTATATAGATATTGTGATTCCATCTTCAATATTTTCAGTTTCACTTTCATATTCTTTCGTTGTGTGAGTTCATCTCAATGTTTGGTAACTAATTAAGTTAGATGCGTAATTCATAGAATATCGTTTATTATGTAGTTAATTTTGTTTTGTATCATTATAAATACTTAGTCGAAGAACATAATTTCATACTTTTTCAAGTTTAAAATATTATTATTATATTGGTTTCAATTTGTTGATTAGCTAATAGAAACTTGGTATTAATTTAATAAATATCCATCTGAAAATTTAAAGTTTCTCACTTTCAGGCATCATATCAAATCACAAAACGTAAAGTGGGGTACTCCTAGAGCCCGCTCCACAACATAATAAGCAGATATTTTTCCAACAAAATGATACATTTTTGATAACTGCACGTAGGTAGCTTGAATCAATTAAAAATGAAACATAAATTTCTGTGTAATTCTGTTGTAATAATAAATGATAGTATCCTCATGTGTTCACGGCCCCCTCGGGCCGGGGGGCCCTTCCGGCTTGGGATACGTGCCATTTTGGCCAACTTGCCACCCTATTGTTACGCCAATGTAAATTTCCACGGTACTATTTTGAATAGAGTACTTTCAATTAATCTGAACGTTTAAGATTGTCAAGGTAAACTTTGTGCCTGAAGTGCTCTCACAGAGCGATCCTGTGATGATATTTTAGGAGATTCTCAAACATCTTTTTACCACTTTAGCTTTTAAATTTGTAAATTATTTTGAGTATTTCAATTCAGGGAAAACTTATTATGAAATTATGATTAGTTATTATTGATCAATGTAATGAAAAGCAAAATTTCAATATCTCGTAATAAAAACAATATATTTGATACCAATATAATATTTGCAAGACGTGAACGTTATTTTAAATTCTAAGAATTTAAGAGAATAACATTTTTTAGGAATGATTCTGGAATTTGTTTACTTACTTATCGAAAATATCTCAAATTCGTTAAAAACAATAATCGGAATAAGAATGATAAGAAGGTTTGTGGGATGAGTAGAAGCAATTTATGAAAATGGAAGATGTATAGATTGAGAAATTATTTTTACAACATAGTATCAAAAAAGTTTAATTCCAAATTGTAATGAATTACTTTGTATTCAATAGCAATATGATAAATTTTGTTTATATTATATTGCAGTTTCACTGTAAACATGATTCTGACCCATGTTTATATTCGGCTTTTATGAAATCAATTTTTTGAAAAATAAAGTCACCTTTTGTTTGTAGAGTATTATTGCATGATAATTTAAATGAGTTTTAAGAAATTGATTAAATGAAGAATTCTTGGAACATAAGAAACATATCTATATAATAATTAAAACTTAATTATTTTTCAAAGTAGCAAATATGCTAGAAAATCATGTCCTTTGTAATCAATATACCATCTTGAAATTGATCATTTAGAAAATGTGATAGGAATTTCGTTAAAGAAAAATGCAATAGATTCTAGGAAATTTGAGTATATCTTGCCTTCAAACAACCCATTATGAGAAAGTTGAATTCAACAGTTAATGTGGACCATAATTTTTCTTTAAATATCATATATTTTAATCTTTTGCATTACTTGCATTAAAGTTTTGAAAATTCT
>JARQZK010000775.1:280000-312500 GCA_030704885.1 Cynegetis impunctata | reverse complement strand
GTCTTTGGATTAACTTTCCTTTCACCAGAGGAAGTGGGAGATTGTTTTGTAGAAGATTCTATGTCAGATAAACCTACTGGAGACGATAGAATTGACAAATTTGTCGATTATTTAGTGGAAATTTACATCGTTGAAGATTCGAAATTTCCACCAGTCATTTGGGCGGAATGTAC
Organism: Cynegetis impunctata; assembly: GCA_030704885.1. Lineage (NCBI taxonomy): Eukaryota > Metazoa > Arthropoda > Insecta > Coleoptera > Coccinellidae > Cynegetis > Cynegetis impunctata. The sequence goes on along the minus strand of JARQZK010000775.1, from coordinate 312,327 downwards.
CGGAAGCATTTACCGGACAACAAACGCTTGCGAATCTTTTCATTCAAAATTTAGCAGAACCTGCTGCTCTCCGCACCCCAACATTAATCTTTCTATAGAAACGTTAAAAAGCATTCAAACAGATACATTAAAATAAATTCTGTTATTGATAATAAAACGAGATTTGTGCGAAAAAATGTATTAGATAAACAAGAGTTTATTAACAACAAAATATGTCAGTACAATAAAAAAGATATTAGTAGGTATAATTTCGTAAAATGTGTTAGTTATAAATTTAGTGAAGCAGTTTTATGATGTATATGCATGTAGATGTACGTCTGTAGTATTGCATAATTTCTATATGTTTTGTATACCTATTATATATATCTTTATAAAAATTAGAATTTACATTTTTACTTTCACTTTACCCTCTTGTCCCTAAATAAGTTTCTAACCGCAGTTCGGTTGGAGATTAGGACTCCTCAGGTAGGCACAAAAATTTTGACCGCAATTCAGTCACTCTCGCAAAATCGACTGCAATTCGTGTGCACCGGTTTATGGCTATGCGATAGGTAACCGCGTGGTGACATGTCCAGAACTGACAAATAGTCGCAAAAATTGAGTTCCAAGCCGGCAATGTCTCAAGCACAGCTAGTATTTTATTAAAACACCAATTCCTCTGCTTAGAATATAGAAAACATGCAGGTAAGGCTAATTTGATATACTCTTTCATTTTAAATAACAGAAAATATTTTCTTTGTAAATTAGATGAAGTAATTAATATAAGGAATTCTCGTATGAAAGTATATTAAACAAATTTAAAGGGGCAAAGCGCTCTCGACTCTCGTCATCTTCAGTGCATCCTGCAAAGTTAATACTCCAATTGAACCAAAAGATAATGAACTTAAAAAGGTTATTAATAAATTAGTTAAAAAATTTGGAAAATTTTAAAAATTTGGGTACTTACAATGTCAGGTAAAAGGAAGACATTACAATTAGAGAAGACACAGTTACAAGCATTAACAAAACTTTTTAACAAACTTTTCAGGATTAATGCAATAACATAAAGTCCGAAAAATAAAATAAAACGGACATGTGGACATTTATTAACAACTTGAAGACGAACAACAACGAACAATTACATATCTGTCATTCTGTCAAAGTCAATGAATAAAATTAGTTGGTACCAACCTAAGGTAGTGAAATAAATTGAATTTTGAACATAAAAGTGACAACATGATAAATTAAGACAGTTAATGAAAAGGGAAAAGGAATTGTGAAAACAATCTAAAGAATAATTTTATGGAGAGGAAGGAAATCTCTGTCTAATTTTACCTGAGAAATCAAGCAGTGTTCATTATTGAGACGCTCTTTGGAAATCTCCAGTTCTTCGAACAAATATAATCTGAGAAAATGTTTATCATTAATTTGGTTTAAAATTTTTGAATTACTATATGGGCTGAAATTATGATTGCTAAATTTCAAATGATTCCCAAATGATGAAGTGTCAGGTTTTTTCTGGTGTTCATTGATACGAGTTATGAGAGGCCTACAAGTTCGGCCTGTGTAGGAAGCAGAGCAATCAGAACAGTTAAGCCTGTAAACACCACTTCTTCTTAGTTTGTTAATTTTATCTTTGGAATTTACTTGTTGCAAGACTTGAAGGAAATTTTAGTACCAGGAATGATTTCTTGTATGAATTTAGAAATATCATTACACAAGTTAAGATCAAAAAAAGGCATGGAAAAATATTTGTAGGTAGGAGAAAAACCAGAAGTAGCGCTGAAGGCAAGTCTTCTGTCCCTTCTGTATTTGAATTTATGAATTAATCTATTAATTATTGAAGGTTGATAGCCATTGTTGACAGCAATCTATTTTATAATATTGTAAAGATGAAGTTAACATTATAAAACAGATTGCTGTCAACAATGGCTATCCACCTTCAATAATTAATAGATTAATTCATAAATTCAAATACACAAGGGACAAACGACTTGCCTTCAGCGCTACTTCTGATTTTTCTCCTACCTACAAATATTTTTCCATGCCTTTTTTTGATCTTAACTTGTGTAATGACATTTCTAAATTCATAGAAGAAATCATTCCTGTTATCAAAATTTCCTTTAAGTCTTGCAACAAGTAAATTCCAAAGATAGAATTTTAACAAACTAAGAAGAAGTGGTGTTTACAGGCTTAACTGTTCTGATTGCTCTGCTTCCTACATATGCCGAACTTGCAGGCCTCTCATAACTCGTATCAATGAACACCAGAAAAAAACCTGACACTTCATCATTTGAGAATCATTTGAAATTCAACAATCATAATTTCAGACCATATGGTAATTCGAAAATTTACACCAAATTAATCATAGAAATTTTCTCAGATTAGATTCGTTCGAAGAACTGGAGATTTCCAAAGAGCGTCTCAATAATGAACACTGCTTGAATTCGCATGTAAAATTAGTCAGAGATTTCCTTCCTCTCCATAAAATTATTCTTTAGATTGTTTTCACAATTCCTTTTCCCTTTTCATTAACTGTCTTAATTTATCATGTTGTCACTTTTATGTTCAATATTCAATTTATTTCACTACCTTAGGTTGGTACCAACTAATTTTATTCATTGACTTTGACAGAATGACAGATATGTAATTGTTCGTTGTTGTTCGTCTTCAAGTTGTTAAGAAATGTCCACATGTCCGTTTTATTTTATTTTTCGGACTTTATGTTATTGGATTAATCCTGAAAAGTTTGTTAAAAAGTTTTGTTAATGCTTGTAACTGTGTCTTCTCCAATTGTAATGTCTTCCTGTTACCTGACTTTGTAAGTACCCAAATTCTTAAAATTTTCCAAATTTCTTAACTTATTTATTAATAATCTTTTTAAGTTCATTATATTTTGGTTCAATTGGAGTATTTACTTAAATAGCCTAATTTCTTTCAAAACTGGTAAATAAATAAGTCTCAATTATGTCACAGAATTTTAAGAAACATTTACATCTTAGAAGAAATAAAAGCAAATATTTTTTCAATTCATAAATTGGAGATTTTATTGCTTAGTAGTAGAGTAGATAGTCTATTATAATCAAAAAACAATATCATTTTTTCCTTTGTTAATCAAAACTTATAATAGAAAAGCTTCATCTTTCACTAGTTTCATCAGCTTGCAAATATCGTTATTTTATGTATCTAATTTGAAAAAAGTGAATGAAAAATTTCCTAGCAGTTTCGTTTCTTCTAGTTTCTATTAGTTAAAAAGCTCATATAGCAAATGACAGACAAAATAAGTGGTTACTACTCAAAGAGTAAGTTAAAAATGTCTTTCTAAATACGAGAAAGACCTGGTTATTAATTAGACATTTAATTCTAATTCATAACATGTTTTGATCATTTTTGTAATAATATTAATGAACTACATATTGTATAACTCAAATAATTCGTAATACACATCCTATTATCATCAAAAATATTTAATCTGTCTTGTTTACAATTTGCTTAAGAGTCAAGAGTGTTCAATTCAAAATGTGCTGATATAGTTCAAAGTTTTTGATGAATTGAATTACGCATTATTGCATTACAACTTCATGTCGTTATCTCAAAATATTGAGCTGTTTTGTTCGGGATTTTCCTGATAACCCGAAGACGTCATAGATTATCTGCCATACTCTTGCATAATCATTTTTAAATTAAATAGACTGAAGCATTATTATACTATTTTACTTCATGTCTATACAATAGAGGATGCTTATCATTTGATAAAATATATCCTCTATTGCGAATTTTGTAGTAGATAAAAGTTACAGCGAATATTACTGTAGAAAAATCAACTATATTTTAAATCACAAAGTACTGCTTCTTAATTGCCTGATATTTTCCAGAAAAGCACAGTAGCCAATAATAGAACAATTTATAAGTGAATGAACCCCCTTTCACTAGAATAGTTGATGGGGTGCAGCATTTTAGTGGTGTATTATATTTTTGGGAGTTTCATATAGCAACGATTATATTACATACAGTGAACAAGGAAAATCTGAATTCACAATGCGACAGTGAATCGTAGAATTCCTCTGACTCAAAATCTGCATACAGATGTTTCGATCTTATTAGATCTCTTCAGCGCTGTTTAGTAGGGGTGACTCGGCGTTTTATTTGCTGCATTGTGAATGCATATTTCGCGTCACGGACTACATATAACCATCTCTTTTGGAAAATTATTTGATAACTTTTCAATTATTGAAAAATTTTCCTTGTTCATTTTATGTGACATATGAAATTGACTCTTCAAAAGAAAATAGGAAACATTTGTGAGAAAATCCGTGTTGCTATCGCAGTGGAAACGTATCGAGAACGCAACTAGTAAACATTCGTGTCGCAGATTTTCAGTGTGAAGTACGAAAACGAATAAATATATAGGCATCTGAAAATAAGAATGCAGCGTCAATGTGGCCAGTCGTAGAACTATAAATATTGACATTGGAAGATTTATGTTGTATTTGTTGTGTGTTTATTTGTGTTTTTGAAATATAATTTTACCATAAATATAAAGACTTTTCAGGCTTCTTTAGTGAACAAGTGTGTTACTGTGTATGTATTCTCATTGCTATTGAGGCGGTAGGTTATTATCATCATTTGTTTTGTAGCCAAATTGAGAGAAATCTTATGTTAGATAATGAGATGAATATCTTAATTCGCTGATTGACTCGTTCAATATGTACTCTAGCAGCTGCTATTTTGGCATTCAACAATGATGCTTCTTCTGTAGTCAACTGTTTTTTGTCTTTCAAAAATGGTGGCCTGATCAACTTTATTTTAAACTGTTGACAAATATCATCTATCAAGAAACCTTTGCCCACCATAATAGCATGCTGTGAGCTGTCTAACTTCAAAATTAAGTCACTTTGTTGGGAAATCGTTTTATCAGATGCTCTTCCCCCATATGGTTCACTAATATAAGTAATTAAACCTCCAGTAGAAACACCTGTCATGAAGTTCACTGTGTTATTAGATTTATACTGAGAGTAAAACCTGATCCTGCAGCAAAGGCATTTTGTTTTCTGTATAAAAATTTCTGTACAGGCTAAGATGATTCGAGTATTTTGAAATCTTTCAAAACATTCTGGCATGTTTTTCTGTATTTCAGAATATTCTGGGAATCTTATGACACAACTAAGAACTCTACTCATAATGGGTAGCATTTCATAAATATATTTTTGGCATAATTCTTGTGAAATGCCAAATAAAAGAGATAATGTCACATATGTAAGGTCACATTTCAATTTTGTCAATACTAAAACAATACGCTGTTTGATTGTTAATCTATGTGACCGTTGATCACTGTAAACAGATTGTACTGCTTTTACTATTGTATCTAATAGTTTTATATTATTGAGACCAGTGAAACTGTTTAGAGCACTATCTGTAGTTATCAGATCACACAAAGTAGAGACTTAAGGAGTATTACTTTTTCCCTTCTACACAAACACGATATTTATCACCAGCTGGAGGAAAAGCATGGAAATTCACATTTGAACATTTCTTTTCCCAGGAAGAACACTGAGGAACTGAACAATAACGAATCGAACGACTCATAGCTTTCAAAATGATTGCAAATAATAAATATTTGTAAAAAATAACACAAAAACAAACAAAAAACAAAGGAGAACGTAAGAACTATGTCAAGATTTTTAGTTATTCTGATTGTCACCAGGCGGCGTAGCGCTTATTTTGATTCGCCTTAGCTCCACCGAAGGAACATTTTTGTTGCCGTTGCTTGTTTCCGCGAATGTTCCGAAACGCTCCTCAAAATTTCTTTATGTTTCTGCAACAAATGTAGATTGTTTCTACTAAACAATATGCAATTATTGACAATTTTCGTTGCTTCAGTGTGAACAAGAAATTTACGTATGTTGCCATAAGTTTCTGCCCTTGGCAACAAAGAGAAACATTCAAAATCAAAAAGTTCCTCGATGTTCCGGTTCCGGTGGAACTGTAGCTTTACAGTTTTCATTCTATTCCCATGTTTAATTGAACGATAACTTTCTAAATTTTGATCGAATGTCTGCGTCAGTTTATCAAAAATTCTAAACCCAAATGGGGGTTCAACTCTTTGAAGTGTATGTGACACGTAATGATGATTACGTCAGACTTTAGTGCACAGGTGCTGAACATTCTATCTATGTGATAAAAATTCACAATATGCAACAACATAGTCGAGATCAGTAACCGAGATCAGTAACCGTGAGAGTGTCAGCGTCAAGGTGGTACACACTCTTGAAAGATGTCGATTTATTCGCTTTTGAATATCCCCGAATGTACGATAATGTTAATGACATCATACTCCCGAATATAATTATTATATTTTTCCGTCGACGTCTAAATAAAAGCTTACTTTAACGTACACGAAATTGATCATTAATGACCCATTTTAGTGTGCAATTTCTCCTATTTTAATGTATGATTGTCATGGGCAACCAAACACAGAAGTATTCAGCACGAAATAGTTCAATTATTCTGTGTCTGTACTGTTATTCCACAGAGAAAAGGAATTCATAATTCAAATCGAAAAATTTAACTCTATACAAAATAAAGTAGAAACTGCGGAAACAATTTTATGCAATAATAGTTCGAAAGTAAATAACACTTCAGCTTCCACCAGTTCCACATATTCCTTATCGGATATTGTAGGTAATGTTAACTATTCAGAATGTCACATGTCTAATATTCCATCTATGAATTTCTCAAATTGTTCCATCGGGAGCATAAATATAAATATATCGAAATGAACATAGAAATTTATATTGTGTCAAGTGTATCTGTCATGCAAAATAAAAATTTGTCCACGACTGTACTATAAATCATTCATTATACGTGTGCTTCCTGAAGTACAATATACCTATTATTCACTAGTGTGTATAATGGTTTATTATACACTGCATGACGTCACACTCAAAACGTATGTCCAAACTTGAGACTATAATTCACATTGTTAGGATAGTATTGTTATTAGATTTTTAGGTTTTATGTAACTAAGATAACTTTTAGGCAAATTATTAAACTAATATTTAATATAATGCCCAACTTATTGAATATTTACTCTAATAAATTATCCATTTCATTTTTATCAGAGTGAAAGAAAGGAATGGAATCGATGTCAAGTGAAATAGTTGACGTTTACGTGAGTATGCAGTTTTCAGTGAACACAGAAAATGTTATGTCAACGCTTTTGATAACTATTTTTATTGTTGAAAATGCAGATTATTACTAATTTTTTCGAGGAAGTCGTGGACAAAGTATAGTATTCTACTCGCACAAAATTACAATTTTTCACTCGGGTGAATTGCGACACTCGCTTGCAGCTCGTGTCGCAAACTTCACCCTCGTGAAAAATAGCAATCATTTTGTGCTCGTTGAATAATATGCTATTATTTCAATCAAGAATTTATACTCAATTCATGATGAGGTCGACGGAAAAATCTTGTAATAAACTCGTTTATTAATGTAGCGATTAATGGTCTCGAACTATTAACGCGCTCGCTCCGCTCACCCGTTAAAATATCTCAACCATTAATCGCTGTCATTAATAAACTAGTTTATTAAATAACTATTATTGTACCAGTTTTAGATTTGAATGGAGTGTCTATATTCAGAAACTTTGGTTTGCTTTTTGGAGACAAATACTTACCTGGATGTAATATATATATAAAGTTAGCACTACCACATGCGAGATGAAAGGTGGCATAATTTGTCGCTTTTTTGTCGAGATTTTGTCGTGCAAAATAAAAATTTGTCGCGAAATAATTTTTTTTTTTTAACCAATGGTAGTGCTAACTTGATATTGAGTTAGCACTACTACCTCTGGAAAACGGTCTTCCAATGATCGGACAAATGTCGCATCTAGTGCATAATTTGTCGCTTTTTTGTCGTGATTTTGTTGTGCAAAAAAAAATTTAGTCGCAAATTTTTTTTTCCTTAAATCGATGATAATGCTAATTTCGTATCAAGTTAGCACTACCAACCATCTTCAAATATTCTGACGAAAGTCTCGTCTCGCGCATAATTTGTCGTGATTTCGTCGTGCAAAAATTAAATATGTCGCGAAATTTTTTTTTTATAAACATAATGGTAGTGCTAACTTGATAATAAGTTAGCACTACCACCTCTCGAAAACAGTCTTCCGATGATCGGACAAATGTCGCATCTGGTGCATAATTTGTCGCTATTTTGTCGTGATTTTGTCGTGCAAAAAAAAATTTTGTCGCAAAATTATTCATCCATAAATCGATGATACTGCTAACTTGATATCAAGTTGCACTATCAACCCTCTTCTTATATTTTGATAAAAATCTCGTTTCGCGCATAATTCGTCGTTTTTTTGTCGTGTAAAAATTAAATATGTCGCGAAACTTTTTTTTTTTTGATGAATTTAAAATTCTCATAGTTGACCATAAAGTAAAACCATTGATGGGTCACCATACAATGCATATTCTTAAGGCTCAATATTAATCAATTGATAATGACTGTTTTTCATAAAAACTCAATTAAATTTATTCCAAACAAATGGTTTCTAATCTGTTCAAAAACAGAGTCTTAGTATAAGAAAAAATTAGTGCTGGTAAAAAAAAATTCTCGCCGAAAATACTCATTTCATTTTAATTTGATAGAAGTCGAATCTGGCGCAACTAATTTTCAAAAAGTCTCTCTCAATACTCCTGCGAAGCGTAGGGAGGGGAAGACAAATATTATGTTTCCGGAAGTATAATTAAAGGTTCTTTTAGTAATCAATTTTGTTGTAATCAACTGTTTTAAACATCTGCTTACGTTTAAAACGGTAAACACCACAAAATAACTTTCTTAAATAAATAACTAACAGTACAGTAGACGTTATTGCAACAGCCAACTTGCATTGCGAATTTATGAATGGTCTGTGGTTCCTCTAGGCCAATGGTTCCTCAAAGCAATTGGTTTTCTCATTTCGGGGATTCACCGGCACAGCCTCACGGCGGTGGCGCGACGTAGTTCGTAACACAGCTGATCGAGACAGTTTAGTATAGAGTCGGACGAATAGATCAAATATTTCAAATTAATATTATGTTTGAAAAAATATGTTTTAAACAATGTTTTTTCTAAGTTTCCGATCATCGGAAGACCGTTTTCAAGAGGTAGTTGTGCTAACTTAATATCAAGTTAGCACTACCATTATGTTTATGAAAAAAAATTTCGCGACATATTTAGTTTTTGCACGACGAAATCACGACAAAAAAACGACAAATTATGCGCGAGACGAGACTTTCATCAGAATATTAGAAGATGGTTGGTAGTGCTAACTGGATATCAAATTAGCATTATCATCGATTTACGGAAAAAAAAATTTGCGATACATTTTTTTTTGCACGACAAAATCACGACAAAAAAGCGACAAATTATGCACCAGATGCGAAATATGTCCGACCATTGGAAGACCGTGTTCCAGAGGTGGTAGTGCTATCTCGATATCAAGTTAGCACTACTATTGGTTATAAAAAAAAATTATTTCGCGAGAAATTTTTTTTTAGCACGACAAAATCACGACAAAAAAACGACAAATTAATCACATTGTGCCTCCTTTCATCTCGCATGTGGTAGTGCTAACTTTATATAAGTGGATGTAATAATCTTCAACGCAAATAATATTTCTGAATCACACAGTTAAAGAATGAATACAAAATTGGAAATTATCCGATAACTTTTCATGGTTACATAAATACTGATGAAATGAATGATAGTTTAAAAGAATTCAAAAACACCCTTTTGTATATAACCAAACTGAGAAGTAGATAATAAATAATATTTCGAAAAAACTGAAAATAAAGCTTCAATATAAAAGCCAACTAAAAAGTTGAAAATGATTTTCGATAAATTTAAATCAAGAATAGTGTAATTAACAAAAAAGTTTCTTTAATTGTAGAAAAGTGTATAAAATAATAAAAAATTAGTCAATTGTTATAATATATTAATGACATATTTTGGTATATTTCAAAAATCAACCCCACGCTTTTCTGCAATGAAAGAAATTTTGTTGTTAATTTCACTATTTTCAATTTAATTTATTGAAAATTATTTTCTACTTTTTAGTTTGCGTTTCTATCAAGGCGTGTTTTTCAGATTTTTTAAACTTTTATGTATTTTCTACTTTATAGTTCAGTTATCTACAAGAGCGTGTTTTTAAATTTTTTTAAACTATTATTTATTTTCTATTTTTCAGTTCTGTTAACTACAAAAGCTTGTTTTTTATGTTTTTCAACTATTTTACCATTTATTATATATTTTTCAAACGCTTTTGGCACGAGGACATTACCGGGTATCGGGTTTGGAAAATCGCTATCCTGAAGGTCCTGATCAGGATAACGGGACAAACTATGAGGAGCTACACACAGTGTTTCAGACCTATAGCTGGGTGTTGATTTTCTTCTATTCTTTCCTGTCTTTTGCTTTCGCCTTTCAGTCCTGCATTTCAGTCTCCCTCTCTGCGTGACTCAGAATAGCACTTTTTTTTGGTCTTCCCGTTTTTCGTGTTCCTGCAAGGTCTATATCCTTATCATCTTGGAATTACCTTTCTGATATATTGATTTTGCTCATTTCCTTATCTTCAAATAGCTACTTTATTTCTTGGAGTGATATCTCCACCCTCTTTTTCGCTAAGTATGTTTTCCCAGTATGTCTATTTAAACGGTTTACATGAAAAAATGTTATACATTTATTTATTAGTAAGAAAATTATTGGAAATGATACTTCAAATTTTTATCCTTTAACACTAAATTAACACATATCAGTCTAAATTTTCGATATCATATTATGGGTCACTGAAGATAAAATTGATTCCATTCCCCACTTTCCATTATTTCTACCACTGTAAATAACGATTTATTTGTGGAATATCCAGTTTGTCAACAAAAAATACGAATTTGCATTATATACAATTCCGATGCAGAAAAAGTTTCGTCATTAGCTACACGGGTTATCGTGAACTCATTTACTTATTGTGGTTCCTAATATAACGTCCCTGGAAATTTTGAAAACATTTCAATTAATTATCATACGAACATTATAAAGAGTATCTCATTTTAATGAACTTTAATGTCTCTGAATACTATCAACGTATAATTATTCAGATTACAACTCCATTCAAGATTTTAATAATTTCAACAATACCCATTTCATCATCATATATATATATATATATATATATATATATATATATATATATATATATATATATATATATATATATATATATATATATGGAAAACAGAATTCTTCGTGTTAACGACACACGTTCGTGGCAATAAAATGAACTAGGACATTTATTTGAAACTAATCAAACAAACCTCCTAGCGGAGCTGGTTATAAGAGTTCACGAAGCATCGAAATATCAACATCTACCCCAGTACTACAGTAGATGTTGATATTTCGATGCTTCGTGAACTCTTATAACCAGCTCCGCTAGGAGGTTTGTTTGATTAGTTTCAAATAAATGTCCTAGTTCACTTCATTTTATATATATATATATATATATATATATATATATATATATTTATATATATATATATATATATATATATATATATATATATATATATATATATATATATATATATACCGGGTGTAAATGAGTGATGGGCCACCCCTATACCTTTTTAATGGATTCTTCGATTTTATTGCAAGTTGGGTGTTTTATCTTGAGATAAAACACCCAACTTGCATTATGTTTGAACATAATTTTGAATTTTTTTTCATACAAAATCAATATGGCTGACTTCCGGTTTCACAGAAAACGATATAAAAATTAAAAATTTAAATGCAACACCCTATATTTTTTTACATATTTTAATTCAGAGGCTTCAACTACATACATTCCATCTGTCAAATGTCAATTCTAGCGCCGTTTCAATTTTGTTTTTCATTTTGTTTTTTTTATCGTAGATGGCTGCGACGTCGTCTAAATCATAGATAATTGATTTAAAATCATCAACATCCTGAAATATTGGCTTGTGATCTGAGCAAAGCCTTCGACTGTGTTATAAGATCGATATTGTTGAACAAAATGGAGAAGTATGGAATAAGAGGAAATGCGTTGGCTGTTTTCAAATCTTACCTCACTGACAGAAAACAGATTGTTGTATGGAAAGACGAAAGATCTCAGGAGGAAGATATCTCCCTAGGTGTACCACAGGGTTCGATACTTGGGCCATTGCTTTTCGTTCTGTATATGAATGATCTACCCGGAAATGTTCCAAGTCACATAACATGTCTCTATGCGGACGACACTACTTTTTTAAATATGGCTTCCTCTTGTGATGAAATGGAGGAGCACTCAACTCGATCTATACGTTTCGCAGAGCGGTGGTTTTGTGTTAATGGCTTGAAAATGAATAGTACAAAAACTCAAAAAATTCAATTCAAATTAGTTGGTAGAGAGAAGCACAACATAAAACTACTAGGAATTACGTTAGATAGCGATATGAGTTGGAATACATATATTTCTTCCCTAACCCAGAGGCTTTCTACGGCAATTTTCACAATAAGACGTATGAAGTCCATCTCATCCGATGACGTCAGTAAATTAATATATTATGCGAACTTCCACTCTGTTGCCACGTACGGTATAATGTTGTGGGGATCAAGTCCGGGATTGAAAAAGGTACTATTAAAACAAAAAGAGGCAGTACGAGTATTATGCGGAGTATCCAGAACAACCAGCTGTAGAGCCTTATTCAAGTCACAAAACATCCTTACGGTGACGTCATCTTTCATACTTACATGTGTCAAATATGTTCATGACAATCAGTCAAAATTTGCAAAGAATTCTAGTTACCACAACTATGATACTAGAAGCAGGGATGACTTTGCCGTGGAATACCATCGTCTCAAAAAGACCCAAGCTGCAGTTAACCACACATGTATCAAACTGTATAATAAGATACCAAATATTTTGAAGATAGCTGTTCGACCTAAGTTTGCACACGATGTGAAGAAACTACTTCTACAAAATACATACTACACCATAGAAGAGTTCCTTGCTGATTCAATATAGGTCAGACTTCATGTTGTATATTTGTTATCTGTGTGTATAATCTGTGCGTATAATCTGTACTTATGTATTAACGTACCTATCGTGTAAATATGTTACTTGTGGTAGCTTATATTTGTAATATTTGTGATTTGTGTTTTATATTGACGAGCCATGTAAGTTTTGATGCCAATAAATAAATTATTATTATTATTATTATAAATATCGCCCAGAGTAATAATTTTTCAAAAAATTCATTTTCGTGAAGTTTGTTAACGATTAAATTCTTTTTCGAACCAAAACTCAGTTTTTTAAATAGAAACATACATGGGCCACCCCGTATATCAAAAAACTCTTTCAAATTCCTTCAAAATGATTCACACATTAGTTTTCTCAATTTCTAAATAACGAAGTAATTATTGAAAATCTTATTCTTATTAGTTCCCTTTGCTCCTGAGACCGACGCTGTTTACGAAATATGAAAAAAAAATTTGACAGATGGAATGTATGTATTTGAAGCCTCAGAATTAAAATATGTAAAAAAATATAGGGTGTTCCATTTGAATTTTTAATTTTTATATCGTTTTCTGTGAAACCGGAAGTCAGCCATATTGATTTTGTATGTGAAAAAACTCAAAATTATGTCTGAGATAAACCAGCTAAATTTCAATAAAATCGAAGTATCCATTAAAAAGTTATGGGTGTGGCCCATTACTCATTTACACCCGGTATATATATATATATATATATATATATATATATATATATATATATATATATATATATATATATATATATATATATATATATATATATATATATATTATACAGGCATTTTTAAAAGAATAAACACATGTGACATTATAATATAATTATTAATATAATAAAAATAAAATAAATGATGTATTGAGAGTGTGGAATACATATTATTCACTCATGTAGGTAAGTTGTGTAAAAATTATTAACCATGTACATTAACTTATTACATAAAGTGAACGTGGAATAATAATTTAAAAATTAATTTTTAAATTTTTAAATTATTAAAGAATTTTCCTTGTTCACTTTATGTAATGTATGAAATTGACCATGGTCAACAAGTATGTTTTTCATGATTTGACATTAACTTATGTTTGTAAACTAATACTTACTTATTTCATTTCGCTGATTAATTTTCCACTATTATCACTGTCAACCATAGAGATATTACAGATAGAGTAGGCATGCCATATGCCCTCGTACAAGCGAGAACGTCCTACGGATAGAAAGAGAAAGACAATCGTTTAGGTATTGCCGTCTCTCTCTTTCACAGCTATTTATCGAGGTATAGGTTAGAACACGCATTTTGTCGTTGCCGTTGAACCGCTTGAATCAGGACGCATGCGCGGTGCGCAGTGAAAGAGAGAGACAGCAATACCAATTTCATTCTCCTTCTCTTTTTATTCGCAGGACGCCTCCCACTTATATGCCATATGCCCTCGTACAAGCGAGAACGTCCTACGGATAGAAAGAGAAAGACAATCGTTTAGGTATTGCCGTCTCTCTCTTTCACAGCTATTTATCGAGGTATAGGTTAGAACACGCATTTTGTCGTTGCCGTTGAACCGCTTGAATCAGGACGCATGCGCGGTGCGCAGTGAAAGAGAGAGACAGCAATACCAATTTCATTCTCCTTCTCTTTTTATTCGCAGGACGCCTCCCACTTATATGCATGCCTACTCTATCTGTATAATCTCTATGCTGTCAACTTTATTTAAGTCACTTGTTAGTTCACTTGCCATTGTTACTATATTTAATATCGTATTGACTATTTCACTCATTCCATTTTTAGTGAGGAAGTTTCCATAGCAACTCTCGTTTCACAGCGATAAAACATGCAAGGCGGCAAAACTTAGCAAGTTATTATTTCGTCGATAATATTTTGACATTTCTCACATTCATAGGTTATTTTCTTGACTTTCTCAAATGTGACCATATACTGTTAGACATATTTTCTCGTGAAATAGTCTTGTCGAATACCACTCGAGATGAAATTTTGCCGGCAAAATTTCATCTCTAGTGACGTATGCGCGTTTCACTTCCGTTATATGTTTTTCTTACGGTTTTAGTCTCACATTTTTTTTAGTTGTTTTGGTTAGCAAAATCCCTGTCTCCTCAAAGCTTGCCGTAAGGAACTTCGATCCCATAATGTTATTAACCAAGTAATCTTATAGTCAATATGATATTCAATATTGGAAGTCATATTATTTTCTATTACTCCATATATTTTTTTAATGTTCTAATTCATAGCGAAACCTTAATACTTTGATAATAAAAAGTATTCAATCTATGAAAACAATTTCAATAGTTTTGATGGTCTTTCAAGTCTGAAAAGTGATTGATGTTATGGGCCTTCCATTGAAACGAATGACTAACTGTCAGTATAAGTCAGAACTACCAATAATAGGACCTTACACTCCCTCTGATAAAAATTTTCAAAATATCGAAGTAAGACCCATCATTCTGCTGTGTGAAAATGAAAAATCATGAAAACTGAAAATTTTATATATTTTCATTATGGTAACAATTACAAAGTATTATTAATTTAAAAATTCAATGAATTTTCAGTTATTGTTAACATTGAAATTAACATTACTAATATTTATTGAAATTTTCGCATTACAACTGTACGTAGGTACTTTCATAACTTTTCGAACGTTGATTATAGTGCTATAGTAGTTATTGACAGATAAATTTTCACAGTAACCCTTTGAGATTTTTTTCTAATTTTAGTAAATAAAGATACTGTGGAAATTGTGATAATTTTCCGAAGAAATTGAAATTCGGAATTATTCTCTATAGAAACAAAAGGAGATTGTTTCTTTATGATGATGGATTGATAACCTTGCTACGCTTCGCAATGAACTACCATCCTAGACAGTAAATATACTCTGCTGCCTAGATGAATAAATAATTATTTTTACATTTGATAACTTGCCTGAAGATGTCATTGAAATCCACAGCAGTCGACAGTGCAAAAAATACTCGATAAAAAATTACTTCTTTCTTGTCAAATCTGATTTAAATTCAGCTAGGACTATGAATCTTTAATTCCATTCAAAACTTTTCAAGTGTTTTGTTATACTGTACCTATATACGATGAGCTGTAGATTTATTTCTTCTTTAATATATTTACTCCATCCTTGGCGTTCAAGTTGAATACTATAATAATATTGTCTAATTTAAGAGTTATGAAAAACCGATTATATTATGTTGATAACTACTATTCTTCACAAATCGTATTTTGTTTTGCCAGTTCTTATTTCCATGGTGAGTTTCTCGACAAGTATGAAATAATGTCAGCCACGTGCTGTTGACTACCATTTTTTCGAAGGATTTGGTGGGACTTCGTCATAAGTTAGTGTCAATATCGAATGAATAACAAGAGTTGAAGGATGTTCAATAATCAAACAGCAGAACAAGTTCTGCTGAATTATTATATATATTCATTCAAGGTTCTTTTGAAATAACGATCAATGCCTCTATTCAATTCTCTGTTCAAACTTAGAAAGTGCAAATACTTAGGATTTGATTAGATCGAATGTAAAATAATTATGCCCGCTAATAATTATGCTTTACCTTCAAGAAACTTTACGCACACTCATATTCAATAATTGAAAACATACATACTGTTTATGCAAAACAACACAATATTCTGATAAAAAAACAATAACGTCAAGTTTCTACAGTTTTTTCGGCTGTCGATAATAAGGTGAAGTTCGCAAAAGTTAGATAAGTTAAATTCCACCCACTTTATACTAAATAATCAAAAAATTCGGCATTATCTATGAACGCGTGGTTCTTCAATTTTTCTGCGATTTTTATTTCGATAAAATAAATCACTTTTTAGTTTTTATTTCTGTTTGCTATTAAAGCGTGGTTTTTAAAACGATAATTTGTTTGTCTCGACGCGACGCACTTCGAGAGAAAAATACGACTTTACTGAGGAAACTCTGCAGCCCATGAGTTTTTTTTCTTATGTGGAGTTGAAGTACTCACTGTTTTTTTATTAAGTTGCGTGAACCAAGCTTTATGAAATGGAAATGCTAAAACGTCAAGCTATTACTCGGAAAGAAAACTATGAAATAATTGAGAATATATAAAGAGGAGAGAAACAGTGTGACATTGCAAGGAATTCAATATTGGGAAGTCTACCGCACAACGAAATCCACAATTTTATAAAGACCTTCTTTAATAATTGAGATTGAATTCTCGCACATCACTTGGTGAAACATCATAAAGAATAAAGTATAAACTTTAAAATAAAAATAGGAATTTGAATTCTCTCACTGTCAACATTTATAGAAAACCAACCTTCACAGATACTTTAATTCACAGCGACAGTAACCAATACATTAAAACAAAACTCAGTGCTTTTCATTCGATCATACATAGGTTGTTCACGATTCCATTATCGGAAACAAATTTTCAAACTGAAGTTAATACAATTAAATTATTAGCCATCAATAACGGTTACAATGAAAGTCTTATCGACAAGCTCATTGGGAAAAAACGAATTAAGTATGTGTTGCATTCAATATACCCCACGCAAACTATTAATGAAGAACAAAAATACTTCCCAATAAATTATGTGCCTAATTTGAGTAACAAAATTTGTAACAGACTATCGAAAAATAACGTTAAAACAATTTGTACAAATAAAAGAAACTTGAAGTCATTCTTGGTCAATAATAAAGAAAAATCTAACATCGGAGAAAACAGTGGTATTTACAAAATATTTTGCGACGAATGTCCTGCTTTCTATATTGGACAGACAGGAAGGAATATAAATATTCGTGTTGAAGAACATAAAAAGTCAATTTTACAAAACAAAAATACCACTGGCTTCTCTGAACATTGTATAAAATTCAATCACTTCCTGGATTTCAACAAAACCAAATTGTTACATTCAGGTAACAAACGTAAACGCCTTGACCTTCTTGAAATTATCGAAATAAGTTCCGCCCATAATAGTCAATTACCCCTTGTAAACGAACAAATTGATTTTCAGGTATCACCTTTGCTTTTGTTTGTTTTATAAATTACGATACAATACTCTCCTGTAGTCACTCTTGATAATGAGTTCATAAATTTAATAGAAAAAATTTGGTATATAAATACTTATGTTCTAGCCAAAGTATGGTTTTTAGCTCAAATTTTGCAACTAGATACTGAGCATAGTCAGAAAATAGTAAAAATTACTGGAAAATTCTTATGGCTTGGACATTTATATAGGGTATCTAGATTGCAACTGTACCATCCGTCAGATAAGGGAGGATTAGGATTGACAAACAGAAATAAAAGCAACTGCATTATTCCTTAAAAATCAAAGTTTATCGTGGACAACGAGAGAAAATCGAATAACATACAAGTCCATATTGAACCCAATACTCGATAAAAAACAATTTTTTTTAGCGAATATTCCAAATCGGAAAGTTTGAAAATAGAAAAATTCTGTCTAAACTTCGAAAGAGACGAACTATATAAAGCCAAAGACATATACAAAAAGATGATAGCCCAATTATTAGAAACACCTAAAATACAGAACAAATGTACGAATAGAAATTGGCCAATTATATGGAAAAATAGTAGCAAATTTCTTATTCCAACAAATTGGAGAGCAGCAACATATAAGGCTATAAATGAAATATATCCAGTAGGCGAAAAATTATTCAAACATAAAATATCAGAAATTCAAAATTGTTCGAAATGTGGAAAAATAGACACACTCTTACATAGAGATTAAAGATTGTAATCTTAGTAGAGAGATTTGGCAATGGATGGAAAAATTTTGCAAAAAAAAACTAAATTTAAACTCTATTGCTGAAATGTTAGAGATAAAATTCAATAACAAAAAACAAAATAATTTGTGGTCGTGGATTATAAATGCGGTATTATTCTTCAATTTAGAAGTGAAAAAAGGCCTCCAAGAATTTTTAAACGTTATTCGTCAGGACAGGTTTAGGAATATAAGAATAAATCAAATAGATAAATTCTCAGGAGATATTTACAAATTTTAACCAGTAAATTAGTTATGCCATTTAGTTATAGTCCCTCAAATTAAATGTTTACAGGGTAAATTACACATATGAAAATGTTCATGCGTAGATTAAGTAGAGAAGTTCTGTAAAACTGGCTGTGATATATAAATGTAAAAAAATTTAGTTAATAAAGGTTTTATAAAAAAAAAGTAATAATAACAAGAATAAAATGTAGGTATTTACTATCCTCTTTTTACATAGAGTGAGACTTATCTTGTTGTTTTTATATATAATTTTCTTACGAATTCATACTTACCTGATATAACACTGAGATATTTTGGTAACAGTTATTGATGTTTGTTTCTGACCTTTCCAGTATCGTAATGCAGATGTTAAAAAGAATCATCAACATCATGCTCAATTCGTCGAGTCTCAAAATTTTTTCTTCTGCCATTAACAACACAAAAGTTCATTTAAATACCATTCGCGAAACGTCTCTGAACTCAATTTATGCCACGGAACAAAAGCACTCGAAGTTAATGGCTTCCAAAAGAAGATATATGACTTGAAATGAGGTTTACAACCGAGAATTTTAGAAGTGAGCAATGGACCACTCCGTGAAACTGATTTGTGAAAGGACCATTGTACAAGCTGATGAGAAAACAACGAACCAGGAAGCAATTTTGAAGTTTCTTTCTGTTGGAGATCAGTTTATTTTCAATCCCAGGCAGTAGACCTTAAAATCGTTGATATTTCAGGTAATTTTGATTTAAAAAAATATGTGTTGTTGTAATTGTCGATAAAAACGATCATATTGCGTAGATTTATTAATTGCATTAATTTTATGTTGATAGTTGAAATCATACAAAGAACCAAGTCAACCAATTTGCCCAAAGAGAAATTTCCTATATTTGTTTAATATTACGTCCATTTTCTATATGATTATTATGAAATTAAAATTTAAATTATATTTGCATCTGTTTCTGCAATTTACTGGATATTCCAATAATGTATTGAACAAGACACTTACTTATCAAGTATTTTAAAACTATATATATATATATATATATATATATATATATATATATATATATATATATATATACTGTGTGGCCCATTTTACATGGAAACACCCCTGTAAAATTTGAAGTTGTACACCGATTTCAACCACTTTTTTTTTTAAATGTCAAGTACTGAAAGGTCTACCTTCGGACAAAATTTGAAATGTTTATTCCAATTTTCAGGGCATACTACGATATTTTTTCCCAGTCGAAATTCGGTTTTTTTATTAGCGATTTTTTTTATTGAAAAGATTACCCAGCGTACCCCTAAATAGGTATGACCAAAAATTCATTAAAAAATATTCTTTCATAACAATGTTATGAGAACTCAAAATTCGAAAACTCACACTTAACAATCACAAAGAAAACACCCAATATCAACAGAAAGCCATGGAAATATTTTTTTATGATTTCAACAATAAAATAGCGTGAACATTTTCACGGAAAATAACGGAATTACATTAAAGTTTTCACATAAATCAACTAAAACTAAGACCTAATAGATTTTTCAATTTAAATCTTAGTTTCCGTGGAAATGATTGAGCGTAAGAGAGAAAATTGAAATTAGACGTCTTTCGGGAGATGACTTTGGAAGTGCTGGAGAGGTTTGTAGAGTATTTATCTGATAGCACTTCATTCTTGAAATCATTAAAAAAAATATTTCTATGGCTATCTGTTGATATTGTGTGTTTTTTTTGTCACTGTTGTGAGTTTTCGAATTTTAAGTTCTCATAACCTTGTTAAAAATGAATATTTTTTCATGAAATTTTGGTTATACCTATTAAGGGACACGCTGAATTAAGTGGCGTGGTAATTTCTTCAATAAAAAAATCGCTAATAAAAAATCCCAAATTTCGAATAGGAAAAAGAAATCATAGTATGCCCTGAAAATTGGATTAAACATTTCTTATTTTGTCCCAAGGTATACCTTTAAGTACTTCACATTTAAAAAAAAAACATGGTTGCAATCGGTTCACAACTTCAAATTTCACAGGGATGTTTCCATTAAAAATGGGCCACACTGTATATATATATATATATATATATATATATATATATATATATATATATATATATATATATATATATATATATATATATATACATATATATATATATATATATATATATATATTTATATATATATATATATATATATATATATATATAAATATATATATATATATATATATATATATATATATATATATATATATATATATATATATATAAAAATAAATATATATAAATATATATATACATATACATATATATATATATATATATATATATATAGATTTATATATAAATATATATATACATATATATATATATATATATACATATACATATATATATATATATATATATATATATATATATATATATATATATATATATATATATATATATATATATATATATATAAATATATATATATATATATATATATAAATATATATATATAAATATAAATATATATATATATATATATATATATATATATATATATATATATATATATATATATATATAATCTCTTGAAAATTATTAGCAATAACAGGCTTGTTGAATCTTAAAAAACTCGATTTTATTAAAAAGTTGACGTTTCGCCACGACATTCGTGGCTTTATCAAAACTTTGTCTTGTTGAAGGCCATAGTTCGCTGAAATTCGAATAAATATATATATATATATATATATATATATATTTATATATATATATATATATATATCAATATATATATATATATATATACAGGGTTGCGATAAAGTATGGAACCAAGTAAATATCTTTCGAACGAAAAGGAGAATATTTATGAAATTTTGCAAAGTCCAATGGCGCAATATGCATCTGATGTATGATTTTTTGTTGATAATATACTTCCGGTTGTACCGGAAATAGACCCTAAGTCGCTTATTTTAAATGGGATACCCTATACATTATTACATTTTTGGATTCTACTTAAGATTCTAGACAGATTCTATGCATCATGTCCTATACCTAAGTCTAAGCGTTTTTGACATATTTAGGTTTTTATGTCAAAAACGACGATTGCAAGCCCTAATACAATTATCAATTGTTCCTATAAGGAAGCCTTTTTTACTTACTTTGGGTTAGATTCCTTGTTGAAAAGGACCCACTCTAATAGATTTTGAATAATATTTGGATAACTAGTTATACAGGTTGTGCAAAAAATAAGATCTAAAATGAGATTGAGAAAACTGACAAAAATCAATTTTTTCAAATGGAAACCGCCCATATTCTTTATTTTGTAGTATTAAGCATTTAAAAAGAAGGTAACTTTGTATGAGGTTATCTTCACCTAAAATTTGAAGTTTTCGAAATATTGCCAATTTGATATTTTTATATGGCAATTTTGCATTCAATCGTTAAACAATTAGATCTAGGATAGCGACGATCGTATTTGAATTTCAAATCATCGTTATACTCGTTTATTACTTACTACATATGCATACACACAACATCAATTTGTTTATCTGAACGTTTTTTTACGGTAATGTAAAAAACTCAAAAGAAGTTGAATTGATTTTTGTCAGTTTTCTCAATCTCATTTTAGATCTTATTTTTTGCACACCCTGTATGACTAGTTATCCAAATATTATACAAAATCTATTAAAGTAGGTCCTTTTCAACAAGGAATCTAACCCAAAGTAAGTAAAAAAGGCTCACTTATAGGAACAACTGATAATTATATTAGGGCTTGCAAACGTCGTTTTTGACATAAAAACCTAAATATGTCAAAAACGATTAGACTTAGGTATATGACATGATGCATAGAATCTGCCTAGAATGTTAAGTAGAATCCAAAAATGTAATAATATATAGGGTATCTCATTTAAAATAAGCGACTTAGGGTCTATTTCCGGTACAACCGGAAGTATATTATCAACAAAAAATCATACATCAGATGCATTTTGCGCCATTGGACTTACCTGCAAAATTTCATAAATATTCTCCTTTTCGTTCGAAAGATATTTGCTTGGTTCCATACTTTATCGCAACCCTGTATATATAGTATGTCCACGGATGAGGTGCCCAAGAGGAAAAACTTTTTTATTTTCAGTTTCAGCTAGAAATGTTATTCTTGATTAAAACGTTTGCTTGTTAAAAAACCCCATAAAATTCAAGATTCAGAACCTGCTTCATATTATGTAGAAAACCATATGAATTTTTGCAATATATAAGAATAATCCAGAGAGTGACTTTTGCGATTTCCTGAGTAACTGTCGACTCAATAATTTTCAAATTGTCATTATTTTTCAAAAATACTAATTCTTCAACAAAGAATATATCTTGTAAAGTGCTATGGCATTCGAGCTGTTTCTTACAAAAGCGCAATTCATTTAATTAATGAAAAATATCCGGATGTACCACGAGGAATGGATTGAAAAAATTAACGAACAAATTCGATGTATATGCTTAGTTATAAAAACTGATTAAGTAGTTTTAGTTGATTCAAAATGTCTTGTTTAAGGCCATAGTTCGCTGAAATTTATATATTATAAAACGAAATATGTAATTAGCTAAATTATTTCAAGTTTTTCAAATAAATTAAAACCGATACACGATAAGCTTGGAAAATGTGAAAAAAAGAAAGGGTGAATATGTTTTTCCGTTTTCGGACGATAAATACTTAACTTTGAGGACCAGATATGGATAATTATAATATAGAGGTTGAATTTGAAATCTCGCGAGCGAAATTATTGATAGAAACTCCCTGAGGATGATCAATTAAGGTCTGAATCATAATGGAGAAACGGGGACTGAAATCGCTTCGCATTGTAACCCTGACCTTGCTTCCCGGGATTCCAATACTTAACAATAATTGAGACTGTCGATTATAATATAAACTAGGGTCAAGGCTATCGTGCAAATGCCTTTGCCCACCTCCACAACTATGCTATCAGACTTTCTATTCACACAAACTGACGATGCAATTCAGTACTGGCAAAGTATTCAAACAGGATTTATATCAATAATTTTCACTCCAAAGATGCAGCAAACTGAATTAGATATCTGCACTCCGAAAATTATCGAGCGTAAGTTATCATAATATGCTCGTCAAAACAATTAAAATACCCAGTATTTAGATCAAGTACTTATAATTCATGGAATTATAATGAATATTTTGTTATTGAATTATTTTATTTAGTAAGTGCCTATAATGAATAAATGGAATAGAATTTTCATACGACTATCGTCTCTACAATTAGAATTGATCAACATTTAAAGAGGATAATAATTAATGTAACATCTTTACCTCTTAGTAATGATAGAATTTCACACTAAGTATCAATTTGAAAGGTGAATATTTCACATAGAAAATACGAGAATGATTATTCTGATGATATAAAAATGATGGACACCCTACTGCGTAGCACTAGGGATGATAAAACCCCTCGGCGCATGTGCATGTCGTCAATATTTTTTGAATGTATTATATAAATTAAATAAACATATTAAAACAATGGTTAAATATAACAATTTACACTTTTATTATAAGAAATAACGCATGACGCACGTTTCGGTGGAACTTCACCTTCTTCAGATGCTAATGGCAAACTAACTATGATTTTCTGTTATATCGAAAACAAGAAATGACAAATTATGTAGAAGGGGTAAATACAAAGATGGTTACAAATAATTATTAGAAAAGGAAAAACCAATTCTGAACTGCTAGTCAGGTAGTTCGGTAATTTTGAAAAGATTAAGAAGGGGGCTTGAAGTATGATCGATTTGGCTATTCAATAGGAGACCGGAATGCTTGTATTTATTTATCTGTAATGATTCTAAAAAATTAAGTTTAATTCCTTTACTTTCAGTATTTAATATTTTAAAATCGAAATTGAAATTGTGATTTTCTTGGATTAAATGGTTTGCATAATGTGAATCCGACTTCTGATTAACAAAGCTACGTTTGTGTTCTGAAATTCTAGTTTGAAAACTTCTGAAAGTTCTACCAATGTAAAACTTATCACAATCGCCACAATTAATTTTATAAACTCCCGATTTATTATCTTTATGAACTTTGGATTTATTATTTTTTATATGATTTCCTAAATTATTACCGGTACGATAAGCAATGTTAATGTTGTGCTTAGATAAGAGAGATTTAAGTTTTTTACTTGAATTTCCGATGAAAGTGAGGCTGTTGTATTTGATATTATTTTTAGTAATTGCCTGATAATCCACTTGTAAAACACCTAGCTTCTAATATTATTAAAAATGAGTATAACAAATACAACGCCAATTTATCAGAAATGTCCATTGTAAAATCAATCAAACAAAAAACACTCTCTAATGATATCATTTTCACCAAAGCTGACAAAGGTAATACAGTTATCGCTTTGAATAAGTGTGATTATTTACGTAAAACTTTAGATTTTTTGAACTCCGGTAATTATAAGTTACTAAAACATGATCCAACCAGTAAATTTCAGAAAAATTTAAAATTAGCTATCGATAACATTAACATCCTTATACAAAATAAAGACAAGTATAAACTCATTGTTTCAAATCCTTTGGTACCACAACTTTACTCTTTAATTAAATTACACAAACCAGGCTATCCAATCAGACCCGTAGTGTCATTCACTACAGCACCTTCAGTGTTTTTGTCGCATTTTCTAATAGAAATAATTCAAAATTATTGTAAATTTCAGCCTAAATTCTCTATCAAAAACTCTTACGATTTAGTCAATAAAATTGAAAATATTCAATTGCCACTTAATTCTAAATTTATGTCCTGGGATGTAGTTAATCTTTTTCCAAGTATACCACCCAAGGTACCTTTAACCCTAATAGAAAAGTTACTTAATAGCAATCTTGTTAATCCTCTCATAAAATCAGATATATTGTCACTTTTGGAATTATGCCTGGAACAGAATTATTTTAGTTTCAATGACAAGATTTACAGCAGTACTGAAGGCTTAATTATGGGAAACCCGCTGAGCCCTTTGTTGGCTGAAGTATTCATGGATAATTTGGAACAGTTAATTCATAATCATCCTATTAGTCGACAATTCGTTTATTGGTTTAGATATGTGGATGATATTATTTGTTGTTTCACTGGTACTCTTAGACAACTAGACTGCTTTCAAACATTCATTAATACTTTACACCCTAATATAAAATTCACTTTAGAGATGGAAAAAGATAACTCGATTAACTATTTGGATTTGAAAATAACAAAAGTAGATAACAAACATAATTTTTCAATTTTTCGCAAACCATCGCACACTGATAGCGTCATACATAGTACTTCCCTACATCCTTTCCAACACAAAATGGCAGCTTTCAATAGTATGGTACATCGTTTAGTAAATATTCCACTTTCAAATGCCAATTTTAACATCGAGAAAAATATAATTAAACAAATTGCCGTAAATAATAATTATGATCCCAATATTATAGACAATATGATACATAAAAAGTTTTTCAAAAATGCGATTAACCAGGTGTACCCCCTTACTAAAAATAATATCAAATACAACAGCCTCACTTTCATCGGAAATTCAAGTAAAAAACTTAAATCTCTCTTATCTAAGCACAACATTAACATTGCTTATCGTACCGGTAATAATTTAGGAAATCATATAAAAAATAATAAATCCAAAGTTCATAAAGATAATAAATCGGGAGTTTATAAAATTAATTGTGGCGATTGTGATAAGTTTTACATTGGTAGAACTTTCAGAAGTTTTCAAACTAGAATTTCAGAACACAAACGTAGCTTTGTTAATCAGAAGTCGGATTCACATTATGCAAACCATTTAATCCAAGAAAATCACAATTTCAATTTCGATTTTAAAATATTAAATACTGAAAGTAAAGGAATTAAACTTAATTTTTTAGAATCATTACAGATAAATAAATACAAGCATTCCGGTCTCCTATTGAATAGCCAAATCGATCATACTTCAAGCCCCCTTCTTAATCTTTTCAAAATTACCGAACTACCTGACTAGCAGTTCAGAATTGGTTTTTCCTTTTCTAATAATTATTTGTAACCATCTTTGTATTTACCCCTTCTACATAATTTGTCATTTCTTGTTTTCGATATAACAGAAAATCATAGTTAGTTTGCCATTAGCATCTGAAGAAGGTGAAGTTCCACCGAAACGTGCGTCATGCGTTATTTCTTATAATAAAAGTGTAAATTGTTATATTTAACCATTGTTTTAATATGTTTATTAATTTACACCAAGTATCGGCTCAATCAATCCAAAATTAAATAAATATGAAAGTCGATTTTACGAATGAAATGAAGGAAAATTGCAATGAATGTATTAATAAGTCGATATTACGAATAAAATCCGTGAAAATTTAGCAAAAAAGTTCATTGATTGACTGTCGAATTTGAATATCCTATGCCAGCTCATTTTGCTGCAAATTATGAATCAAATTGATAAGATGGGAAGCAGACACAGACGCAGAATCAGCTGAAGCTATCAACGTCGCTTGGTTACCGTGGCACACAGAACACTTCGACGCATGTTTTATAGGACTTCGTACATATCGACCTTGGCGCATGCGCATGTCGTAATGCCTATCTAAAAAACGCTATAATCTTTTATTCTTCGTTGGGAAAAAATTGGGAACAAAACTTCTCTGATGAAATCATATGTATTTTATCGATATCCGTTGGAATTTTTAAAATCGGACCAGATCCCAACTTTTTGTAGTGAGACTTTAGCTTCGCCTCGGGGTAAAAACGCTATATTTTTTTATTCTTCGTTGGGAAAAATTGGGAATTCAAATTCCCTAATGAAATCATATGTGTTTTATCGATATCCGTTGGAATTTTTAAAATCGGGCCAGATCCCAACTTTTTGTCGTGAGACTATAACCCCTTTAGCTTCGCCTCGGGGTAAAAATATAGGAAATTAATGTTATTTTTATATTTCGTCTTTTTAGTGTATGACAAAATAATTTTGTATGTAAGAATTTCATGTTTCTTTAGCAGTTCGTAAAGCTTTGTGCACGTCTACAGCACGTGGAAATTTAATTAGAATGTTAAACATTCATACGTGGATTGAGTTAGGGTTAGGAAAGTGCTTTTTGTGTTAAGTTTTTAGGGTTTTGATCACCTCTAAATTGAGTTAGAGTGTTGCAAATTAGTATGTCAATTGATTTTAATCTAGAGGAAATATTTAAATGAAGTTATCCATTATTTGAATAAAATTAATCTATCTAATATTTATTTGTCACAATAAATTTCATCGAATAATTGTTATCACAATGAGGATAGTTAGAACATTTTCCAGAGAACTCATTAGTTACACCTTAAAAATATAGAATAGTAAAAGACGAGTGTCGCAAGGAAAGGTCAACAATAAAATTCACGCTATTCAAAATGGCGGAGGATTCAGTACTAGTTCCTGTATAGATATAAGCATATCTTTCTATGAAGGATAAGTTAAGGATTTTGATAAGGAAGTTCGTTTTTGAGTCATTATTCGAATAATTTTGGATATTCATTAAAATTAAATAAATATTTTTTTTAAAATTAAAATTCTATCTGATATCAAATTTATTATGATTAAACCAAGTCAAAATTTCTAGAAGAGTTTTGGATTCAAATTCAAATCTGGATAAATATTTAAGTATGACATGATTTCAAATGAAATATTGAAAACTGAGCCCACTCAATAGAAAATAACATCAATACAATACCTACAAAAATATATTCTTTGACTAAAAAATATATACATAATACATATATATATATATATATATATATATATATATATATATATATATATATATATATATATATATATGTATTATGTATATATATATATATTGTATATATATTATATATATATATATATATATATATATATATATATATATATATATATATATATATATATATATATATATATATATATATATATACATATATATCAGTGGCGGCTCGGGAGGTTTTGGTTTGAGGAGGCTACAAGAGGTGTTAAAAAATACACCATAGGCGAAAATTTTTAGGATTTCAAGGTCAACCGCCTTATAATTTAAAGAAAATCAAAGTAAAACAAGCACCCTAAGCTATTAATTTTTTCTTTCACAAAATAGGTACCTACCTACTTAACGAATTTTTTAACAGCTGGTAAATAAAAAGTTATTATATATTTTTGAAGATTAGCGGGATTCTGCGATCTTTAACGTTAGCAAAATGATCTATAATATCCTCATGAAATTTTTTGTCTTTCGCCACAAGTTTTACCAATTCGTTTTCAATAGACAACAAACTAATATTTTTCAAACGATCCTGGCTCATTGAATTTCGTGAATAAGTTTTAATTCTCTTAAGAGTGGAAAACGAGCGCTCTACGGAAGCCGATGTCACCGTGATAGAAACAATTAGACATAAGAGTTTATAAACTTGGGGTAAATCTTGATTCAAATCATTATCAAAAGGTATTCAATAGTCCCCACATGATTTTCATTTTGCCCCAAAATTTCATTGTCATTATAAACAACACACAGTTCACTTTTTATGACCACCTTATCAAAAAAAGTGTATTTTTGACATAAATTTTCCAAAAGGTTATCTGGAAAATTAGCCGAAAATCCGGTTAACAAATTTTTATTGAGTAAGTCGAAGAAATGCAGTTCTTTCAAATCAGAGAACCTTATTTCTATTTGACCCCTAATAATATCCAAAATTTCATAAAATATTTGCTTATAGTGAAGCTCCATATCTGCGTAACTGAATTTCTTTCGTTTTGGGCTAAATTGAGTCGTATCATCAGTAGTTTGAAATACAGAAAATAGTTTTTTAAAATAAACTTCTGCACGAAATTCTGAAATTTTTTCCAAAAGAAACTTGAGCCGATTTCGTGAGTAAATTACATCTGAAAACTTGTGCTGTAAGATTTGAAAAACTATTTCTGTTTGTTCAAAAATTAATTTAAAGATGTTTAAAAAATATATAAATTCCTTATCTTGTAAGTAAGATATTAATCCGCGTGCTGTATTTAAAGTTACTTTATCGGTGAAGAATTCCTCACTTTCAACTAGGTATAGAATTAAATCCTCAAATCCTAAGCGGCCCCAAACAGAGACATTTTCACTAGTAAAAAGTAAACACTGCCAACAAAATAATTTATTTTTTACCTGTGATCCGGTTAGGCAAGGATGTCTCTCATAATTCCGTGAATTAAAACCGCGGTTTTGTTTTCTGTTACGCTGTACCAAATTGTTTAATTCAGGGGTAGGTCGCAATGTTTTTATCAAAACTTTATCCTCATAACTGAGTGCACTAAAGTTATGGGATAACAAATATTCCACTAAGTCACCATTGAAAGTTTTGAAATTAACTTCAGTAACCAATTAGACAATACGATCACACTACGATTTCCAACGAATTCAATCGATGTCACGCGAAATTCTATAGTTGTGATTGGTCGACATTGTATAAGACTGGGTCTCGATCGGAGTTGCCATTTACATGTGTTTTGCTTTTCTATTGCAATGAAGTATTCATTCGGAGTATTTGCACCGTTCTTTGCTTTTCTGTGGCATAATGAACGTCGAGAATATACCTTTCCATGCCTCCGCAGCGTTGCCACAAATCTTGAAATGAATGAAATGCAGTAAATGTAAATACCTTCTATCGTAATTAATAAATTATATTATATAATGTAGGTTGAAAGGAAGGTAGGTGCATAAAATAATATGATTTTGATTAATATGAATATGCTGAATGCTGACTATTCAATATAATATTTTAGTGATTCACGGAATATTATTGAGGAGGCTTAGCCTCCTTAGCCTCCTTTGACTAGCCGCCCCTGATATATATATATATATATATATATATATATATATATATATATATATATATATATATATATATATATATATATACACTCACGGACAAAATTATTGCATAATTTATTTTAGGAATTAATTTTTTTTCCCTTTTACACTTTTGTGATTTCGGTTGCTAAATCTGTTACATTAGTGTGTTCTACGTATATTGCAATTTATTGCAGATAAAATAATGGTGAGACATAGATTTTCTAACTGAATTAGCGATAACTTGAAATTATAACTGAATAAGTGGAAAGCTATAATCGTAGCTTACTGTGCCTTGATGACTAAAATAATGGCTTCTCTTTATTTGACGTTTTCAGAATGACATTTTCAGTTCATTATTTCTTCAATCTGTAGTTTCAGTTAGGGTGATGCCACGTTTAAATGAGTTAGTTGCGGTTAAAATTGTTTGTTTAATCACTGAGGGGTACAGACAAGAAGACATTGCACAGAGATTGAATGTCCATCAATCGACTGTTTCTCGCGTACTAAAACGTTACAATGAGACTGGAGGATACAAAAGGCGGCCTGGTCAAGGACGTAAGAGAATTACAACGCCAAAAGATGAGCAATATTTGAGAATTTAATCTTTGCGAAATCGTACACTTAGTGCTCCGCATCTAAAAAATCAATTACTAAATGCAAGGCAAGTCAATGTTTCCACCAGAACAATAATAAGGAGACTTAAGGAGGTCGATTTAAAGCCAAGACGTCCTGCTAGAGTTCCTCGGCTTCTTCCACGCCATAAAATCGGACGGTTACAATTTGCAAGAGCACATGTGACTGGAATGAACATCAATGGGGAAAAGTTCTTTTTACAGACGAAACAAGAATACAATTATGGAAGCCTGATGGATGTAGTCTAGTATACAGAAGGTCAGGAGAACGTTTCGCAGAATGTAATCTGGTACATAATCTTAGCTTTGGTGGTGGTTCCATTATGCTATGGGCTGGCATTAGTTGGGCGACTCGCACGGAGCTCATTGAAGTGAATTTAAGGATGAATGCTGACTGGTACATACTCAACATCCCAAAAAAAAATTCGAAGACGAAATCCAGCTCCTAACTCAATTGCGGAATTAAGGATTGCTGCACAGGAAGAATGGAATCGAATACCACAAGAAACCATCAAAGATCTTTTGCGCAGTATGCCTAGGAGGATGCAGGCTATCGTAAGAGCTAGAGGAGGAAATACTAAGTACTAAATTGTTATCATTTTGTCTTAAACTAATGTATCGTGTCGATGTTGTTGCTCTTTCCTGATTAAACGTTATTATCAAAAACAGACCATTATACTAATTTCTCTACGAATCTTTTCTAGAGCTTCAATATGTAATTAATTTGATAATTAATAACGTAGAATACTCCAATGTAACAGATTTA
>JARQZK010000775.1:180000-275000 GCA_030704885.1 Cynegetis impunctata | reverse complement strand
CGAGTTTGTTACTTTTAGGTCAGTGTACCACGTTGAACGAGATATTCACGATTGTTGTTTTTCGTCGTATTTTCCCCGAATATAATAGACTATTACACTGTATGGAAAGCCAACAGTGAGCTGCGGAAATTGTTTTTATATACGTTTTAAATCTCCTGGATAAGGAAATTTTTAATGCCTCAAAACTTGCTTTCATGAAAGAAAATTTTCAAAGTTTGGATAAATTATATATATATATATATATATATATATATATATATATATATATATATTTATATATATATATATATATATATATATATATATATATATATATATATATATATATATACAGGGTGTCCCACGACGTTTTGACAGTCCAATTTCTCGAAAACTGTTCATATGACATTTATGAAATTTGACAGATATAAACAGTCGAAACTGATGTTTATATTTATTATAAAATGATTTCCGTTTTCCTTTCATTTCGGGTCTCGTGACCCAAACATAATTTTTTCAAATGGGTCAACCGGTATAATATTACAATTTTTGATATATCATTCAAAAACAAATTCATCGGTACCACACTTGTCATCATTGTATTGTGTAGTAATGATAATAAGGGCTTTTTAGTTTTACTACATTTATTGAAGCAATATTTGGCACTAAATAATGTTGGTGGCTGTGAAACAAATAACTATAGTAGGAACAACATTGGTTGTCATTCATTATTGTTAAGTGAAGTTTATTCAAGAACTGTCATTAATCATTAGTCATAATCTTGTAAAGACACTGTAATAATAAGAGTAAATAATGCCTTAAATTTTTACTTACGATGAATATGTTGACATGCTACTTATTTATGGAGAATGTGGAAAAAACAAAACTCATGCTCAAGGTTTGTACAGAAATTGTTTTCCTCATAGAATAACTCCAAGCTAAAATACTTTTGTCTATGTCAAACGAAAGCTAAGAACTGGTTCTTTTCCAAGTGGTAAAAATCAAGTTCCTCGTCAAAAGACCGCTCAGACAGATGACAATGTGATAAATATTTTGGCTTATCTTCAAGTAAATCCACACACTTCAATACGATTTCTTGAACAAGAATTACAAATAAGTAGAAGTTCTATACAAAGAGTATTAAAAAGTCACAAATACCATACTTATAAAATACATTTAACACAAAGATTAGTTCCTGCAGATCCTGAAAGAAGAATCAATTTTATTGCTGAAATTTTAGTACGAAGTAATGATGACCCCTCTTTTTTAAAAAAAATATTATGGAGTGATGAAAGTAGATTTCATAACAATGGTATTGTTAATCGCCATAATTGTCATTATTGGTCGCAGGAGAATCCAAAGTGGATGCGCGAAACCAATTTTCAAACTATATGGGAAATCAATGTTTGGTGCGGTTTATTTCACGTTCGGTTGATTGGTCCCTATTTTTATGAAGGAACATTAACGGGGCAAAAATACTTAGATTTTCCTCAAAATATTCTACCTGAATTACTCGAAGAAATTCCCTTTGATGAAATACAAACAATGTGGTGGCAGCAAGATGGAGCATCTCCTCACTTTTTTGGGCCAGTTAGAGAATATCTTGATAACGCATTTCCTCAAAAATGGATTGGTCGAAATGGTGCGATTCTGTGGCCACCCCGTTCTCCGGATATTACACCCTTAGATTTCTTTCTCTGGGGTTACTTAAAGGGTCGAGTTTATGTCACACCCCCGATTGATTTAGATGATTTAAAGGATAAAATAAGACAGGCTTGTCGGACCGTAACACCCGAAATGATTACAGCAGCACTTACAAGAAATCTTTTAACAAGGTTTGAACATTGCGTGAATGTACATGGTTATCAATTTGAACATTTTCTTTAAATTTTTTAATTACTTGTTCTTTTTAATTGCCTATGTTACGTTCTTTAATAAAATAGTTTATACAGATGTTAATTAAATGGCCCTATTATCATTAATGCACAATACAATGATGACAAGTGTGGTACCGTTGAATTTGTTTTTGAATGATATATCAGAAATTGTAATAATATACCGGTTGTCCCATTTAAAAAAATTATGTTTGGGTCACGTGACCCGAAATGACAGGAAAAACGGAAGTCATTTTATAATAAATATAAACATCAATTTTGACTGTTTATATCTGCCAAATTTCATAAATATCATATGAACAGTTTTCGAGAAATTGGACTGTCAAAACGTCGTGGGACACCCTGTATATATATATATATATATATATATATATATATATATATATATATATATATATATATATATATACCGGGTGTAAATGAGTGATGGGCCACCCCTATAACTTTTTAATGGATTCTCCGATTTTATTGAAATTTGGGTGGTTTATCTCAGACATAATTTTGAATTTTTTCACATACGAAATCAATATGACTGACTTCCGGTTTCACAGACATCGATATAAAAATTAAAAATTCAAATAGAACACCCTATATATTTTTACATATTTCAATTCTGAGGCTTCAATTCCATCTGTCAAATGTCAATTCTAGCGCCGTTTTAATTTTGTTTTCATCCCTCGGGACAGAGGCCCTCGGGCCGAATGTTTCCCTCCGGTCGTAAGGATCTATATAACGCACTTGGTACATAAATAACTATTATATATATATATATATATATATATATATATATATATATATATATATATATATATATATTATTATATATATATATATATATATATATATACCTAAATATCTTAAAAACACATTTAATATTTATTCGGCATTATAGAATTCGAAATTGAATACTTTTAGCTGAAATCAAAGATAAAACAAGATCACTAGGGGTTTTGTTCATGATAATTTGATCAAAACGTTTCACATCAACCGGCAACTTCCATAAAAAAAATTTATTATTTCGTTTACTCCACCAAGTGAGCTGCGGAAATGGTTTTTATATACGTTTTAAATCTTCTGGATAATGAAATTTTTAATGCCTCAAAACTTTCAAAGTTTGGATAAATTATATATATATATATATATATATATATATATATATATATATATATATATATATATATATATATATAATATTTATATATATATATATATATATATATATATATATATATATATATATCTATATATGTATATATATATATATATATATATATATATATATATAATATATATTTATATATATATATATATATATATATATATATATATATATATATATATATATATATCTATATATGTATATATATATATATATATATATATATATATATATATATATATATATATATATATATATATATATATATATATATATATATATATAGTCCCTATTGATTGAAACGAATTTGAACGTTAAAACTTGAACTTTAACTTTTGTGAACCAACATAATTGAATAAAAATGAGGATATTATCATTTTCAGTCTAACATTTTCATTTCACTGAAGTCTTAAGATATTTATGACAGTCTATATGACCTCATTCATCGAATTATAATAATTCGAAGGTATCTTAACAGTTCGTTGACCAGACACTTCAAGAAATATAGTATTTCTAACCTTATCGTCTAGTAGCAATGCCGGGTCTGTTGAGAGCTAGGTAAATGCCCTCTAGACCCGTTTTTTATATTCTTCCAAATCCTATAGTCCCTAGACGTTTCTACCTGAAAGAAATCTCCTCCTACATCTTATTGTCAAAAAGTGTGTCTCAAGGACGTATCTATATTGCATTATAAGTTGAAGATAATTTCAACGGATTAAAAAATATTTTAACTCGAAGGATATTTTGTCTATATTTGCTTGGCTCATTGACAAATTTTAGGTGAAAAATATTTGAATATGTAAAAATGAACTTCACTTCTTATATTTCTCCATATTATATGAGTTACCTTTGAGGAAAAAAAGTTTTCTATAAATAATATGAACATGGCTATTCCAACATAATTTAACAAGATTTTCTAAAAGAAGCAGGCAGGTTTTAGACAGATTTGTTCAACATAATTACTAATGAAATGCATTTCTTATATTACAGAAATTGTGAAAATGCTTTTGTGAATCAATCAAATGTGAAACACAAAATTCATAAAAGTTTTCTCAATTAATAATTCAAAACTAAGGTTCCAGGCTACTCTTATTTTAGTATGTAATTTCTTTTGGTTTGTTTGATATTGAAGTGCTATTAAAAATAACATAAACTTCGTTTTTACATAAAAATATATTGAATGAAATATAAACTTTAAAATAAAAAAACACTTGGCTTATGTTTCACAATATAAAAATATTTAGATACTGTATTTAGCAGTAACGAAAAGTCGACATGTTTCGAGTTATGAACTCATTATCAAGACTGACTACAGGAGAGTATTACATCGTATTTTATAAAACAGACAAAAGCAAATAGTCCAGTATTTGACGGTAAAAATACGGTATTACCTCCGAATTTTTTCGGACTGAACCGATTTTGATGAAAATTTGTGAGAAGGCGTATTTTACCCTCCTCTTCAAAAGTTATATAGTGGCGATGTGTGCTTTTCATTTAAAGGGGGTAAAAACAACCCCTTTATACAAAAAATTTAAAAACTATGAATGTAAGAGTTATTTCTATTCTAATTGTGTTTAAATATGTAAAATTAATACTCATACATATTCAAGAATATATTTTGAAGAACATTTCAATTTTTTAACCCTTAAAAACTACCCCTTAAGACAAAATCTTCAAAAAAATGGGTGTCTAACAACTGTTGATTGTTTTATGATCAATATATTATAATTCAATAATGTCTTACAGGTTGTCAAATTATTTTTCAATTTTTGCAAAATATCAACCCTCAAAAACTACACTAACTACCCCTTTATACAAAAACATTTAAAACTATCAGTTATTTATATTTAAATTTTGTTTAAAAATTATTTTTAAATATTCATACCTATCGTGAAATATATTTTGAAAAACATTTTGAATTTTCAACCCTTAAAACCACCCTTTAAGTCAGCTTTAATTTTTTCAATGAAAAATTTATAATAATTTAAAAATAACTCAAATAAAAGATGTAAGTTCATTATATACATAATAGTTTATTTTATCAATACATTTCATACATAATAGAATATTTTATTAATTAAAATTACAATATAGTTTAGCAACGCAATTGGTTTTTTAAGCATAACTTCCTTAATTTTTAAGGTATTTAAACTCTCAAAATCGCATTTCAAAGGTAATTTCTAGCGCTACACGACATGTGATCATGAACTTTTTTGAGCCCTTCGTTTTTAAGATTTTACAGCTTAAAGGGCTTGGCTAAGCTGGTTCTTGCGTTCACATGCAACCTTAAAACTGCAATATCTCAATGAATTTTCATAGTAGAAAAATAAAAAAAAAACAATATTCTCAGCGAAAAATAAAACTTAATTTTCGTATTCTTTCGTTATTTCATTTTTTTCTGTAGTTTTTGAGTTATTTTGAAAAAAAGAAAATTTTTTTGAAAAATTTCAAAAATAAAGTCAAATTTGAATGCAATTTTTTTTAAATCTAGATATTCTAAACCAACCAAACTCACAGAACTTGTTGCTAGTACCAAGATGAAGTTATGAATACAGTTACAGTTACTGCTAATTCTAATTTTTGTGGCTAATACACTGATTTAATCGCTGATTTTTTCTCCAAAAAAGTGAGATAAGTGAATTGTTTTTATTATATCTCCGTTAATTTTCAAGCAAACGACTTCTTCTACAGCTCATTTGAAAGAGTTTTCCGAGTACTTTGAAAAAATTGTCGTACGTTTTCCTTGAAAAACTTACGGTTTTTCCGTTATTTAACCTTTAAGTGTTGGAACTCGGTTTTAAACGAACAAATACCCATATTCAATAAGCTATAACTCGCTTGCTATTGCTCCAGAAACCAATCGATTCGTTTTTCCAACAGCTTCAATTATAACTCTGATCATTTTTTTTATTAAACCAAAAGTTTTTGGGCAATGTCTAAAAAACCATTTTAAAACAAGCATTTTTCATTGAAAAATCAAAATTTTCAATCGCGGATAACTCGAAAAATATTACCTTATATAAAAAACTTTATAGAAACTTTTTTGCTTAAAATTCCTCTATGGACTCCTGGGGTTCCTTTTTTTTCCTAAATTTTACCCTTCAAAAAGGGGTGGCTTTCACCCCCAGGGCAAAAGCATACATCGGCACCATATAACTCTTGAAAAGGAAGGTAAAATACGCCTACTCACAAATTTTCATCAAAATCGGTTCAGTCCGAAAGAATTCTGAGCCAAAAACCGTCAAATACTGGACTAAAAGGTGATACCTGAAAATCAATTTGTTCGTTTACAAGGTAATTGATTATTAGCAGAACTTATTTCGAGAATTTCAAGAAGGTCAAGGCGCTTTCCTTTGTTACCTGAATGTAACAATTTGGTTTTGTTGAAATCCAGGAAGTGATTGAATTTTATACAATGCTCAGAGAAGCCAGTGGTATTTTTGTTTTGTAAAATTGACTTTTTATGTTCTTCGACACGAATATTTATATTCCTTCCTGTCTGTCCAATATAGAAAGCAGGACATTCGTCGCAAAATATTTTATAAACACCACTGTTTTCTCCGATGTTAGATTTTTCTTTATTATTGACCAAGAATGACTTCAAGTTTCTTTTATTTGTACAAATTGTTTTAACGTTATTTTTCGATAGTCTGTTACAAATTATGCTACTCAAATTAGGCACATAATTTATTGGGAAGTATTTTTGTTCTTCATTAATAGTTTGCGTGGGGTATATTGAATGCAACAAATACTTTACTCGTTTTTTCCCAATGTCGATAAGACTTTCATTGTAACCGTTATTAGTGGCTAATAATTTAATTCTATTAACTTCAGTTTGAAAATCTGTTTCCGATAATGGAATAGTGAACAACCTATTTATGAACGAATGAAAAGCACTGAGTTTTATTTTATTGTGTTGGTTACTGTCGCTGCGAATTAAAGTATCTGTGAAGGTTGGTTTTCTATAAATGTTGAAAGTAAGAGAATTCAAATTCTAGCAATCTGAACGTCTAAGAAATTCAAGGTACCGTTTTCGTTTTCTACTTCTTTTGTAAATTGAATCGAGTTGTAGAAAGTATTTATATATTTAAGGAAATTATCTAACTGCTCTATCAATCTCAGTTATTAAAAATCTATTCATAAAATGATGATTTGGTCCTTATTTAGTTTTATATTCATAATTCATTCAGTTCTATAATGAAATTTTTAGCTAATTATTTTGGTTTATATATTTCTTTTTGAATTACATAATTATACAACTATTTAATGAGTGAACATCTTCAGCAGCTTTCTTTAGTTTATTACTTATCTTAATCTTTCACACTCTTAATAATAGATACATTTATCATAATTATAACAACATGATTTCAATAAAAAAGTATGAATTATAATTTTGAACAATAATTACATTTATAATATACAAATATGTTCAAATTGAAGAGTAAATTTGTACTAAGTATTTAAAAAGATGATAAAATTTTACGAAATGGCAGGTTTCAGCGAAATGGATTTATTTTAGTTATTCTTTCACACTTATATTAAGTTTCATTGCTGTTTTTTCGAGATTTTTCATTTTTCATGTTTATGTTTATTAAAATGTAATCGATAAACAAAACTACGATACATGATTTAAAAGTGTATCTGATACCACTGAAATTGAAAGACACTGTTGATACCTTTTCAAGCGACGGGTTAATGACCCGAAGGGAACCAACTTTCTTGGTATCAGGTAAAGGTTTTTTCAATCCCTAAGGGTCCATTTTAAGGTTAAGAACCTCTAGAAGATTATATAATAGAAATGAATGTGAATACAAAATAATTTATCTACCCGTTTCTAGAATCTTCGTCTGGCGTAACATAATTTAGTGAATCTAAAATAAGGAACAAAAGATTTCCAAACTTTGATGTTTGAAATTGAGCTCGTTTTCTAGGAATTATATAATCTTCAAGTATAGGCTGAATGTATATATATATATATATATATATATATATATATATATATATATATATATATATATATATATATATATATATATATATATATATATATATATATATATATATATATATATATATATATATATATATATATATATATATATATATATATATATATATATATATTTATATATATATATATATATATATATATATATATATATTTATATATATATATATATATATATATATATATATATATATATATATATATATATAATATCAGTGGCGGCTCGTGAGGTGTTGGTTTAAGGAGGCTACAAGAGATGTTAAAAATACACCATATGCGAAAATTTTTAGGATTTCAAGGTCAACCGCCTTATCATTTAAAGAAAATCATAGTAAAACAAGCACCCTAAAATATTAATTTCTTTGCGAAAAATATTGTTTTCACTTTCGAGTGTCTACCTTGAGACCTACAACTCCTATTTACAATATTCACAAAAACTCTTCTCAGCCAATTAATCAATTCATCTAAGTATTCATCAAATTTTTTTTTCTTTCACAAAATAGGTACCTACCTACCTACTTAACGAATTTGTTACCTATTCGAGGAATTAATCAATTGTTGCTCAGCAAGAACCAACGGGGAGGTGAGAGTTTTTTTTTGCCAAAAATAAAATAAGCCCCTCCCAAAAATAGATTAAAATAAAACAAACAGAGACATTTTCCCTAGTAAAAAGTAAACACTGCCAACAAAATAATTTATTTTTTACCTGTGATCCGGTTAGCCAAGGATGTCTCTCATAATTTCTGATATTAAAACCGCGATTCTGTTGTTTGTTACGCTGCACCAAATTTTTTAATTCCAGGGTGGTTCGCAATGTTTTTATTAAAACTTTATCGTCTTAACTTAGTGCACTAAAGTTATGGGATAACAAATATTCCACTAAGTCATCATTGAAATTTTTAAAATTGTCTTCAGTAACCGAACTCTTTTTAAAAACAATACGCGAGCAAAATAAATTAAAGATCACCGCAAGTGCTTGCTACGTGCACTGTAATAGAATAAATAAGGTCGAATATCGTATGCTTTGAACCGAGCAGCTAGGTTCAATCGGTGTTGCCATTTACATGTGTTTTCCTTTTCTATTGCAATAAAGTATTCATTCGCAGTATTCGCACCGTTGTTTGCATGCCTGCCATGATGAACGTTGAAAATATACCTTTTTAAGCCTCTGCAGCGTTGCCATTGTTGAAATGAAATCTTGAAATGAATGAAATGCAGTAAGCAGTATATGTAAATACCTTCTATCGTAATTAATAAATTATATTATATAATGTAGGTTGAAAGGACGGTAGGTGCATAAAATAATATGATTTTGATTAATATGAATATGCGAATATGCTGAATGCTGACTATTTAATATTGTTTCGTCTTCAAAGAACACCTACCCGGTGAACAAAGACGTCTAATATGGAGAAAGGCAATCCAATACTGTTCAAAATAAGGCTCAAAATAACTATTTTATCGTAAAATATATTCAGCAAAACTGACAATCTCAAAATGTAATTTCATAAATTGACAACGTCAAAAGGTTTTGTTTTTCATATACAGAGCATCAAACGTTGGGCAAACCACTTCATCGAGTTTCTTCAACATACTCCCACCTTGAGTTACAAAACTTCAGAGGAGTAACTCAATTTGAAATCACCCTGTATACTTCGATGGGGGTTTGACTACTCTCCCATATCTTGTGACAAGAGGTTTTTTTCTCTTCTTCCATTCCTTGAAAACTTGAGAATATCCCTGGCGATATCCAACACTATTCAATTTTTTCATCAAATTTTCAAGTATCCTTTGTGCCATTGCAAAATTGTTGGGTAATGGAGGATGACCCTCAATTCGAGGCATATAAACCTCAAATCTTCCAACTTCCTTTCTCGAAACAGTTTCAGTGAAATGTTTCATTACTGCTTTCTCTGTCTCCTTCTCTGATTTCTGCTGGTATGGATCGGTGATTCCAAGGAAGTCAAGACTCTCGGCTGGGCCTAAATCTCTACTCAACATGGAAGTAACAACTAGCATTGAAGAATTGATATATCGCTCATTCGAAGTAACCTTGCCAATTATTGTCCATCCCAATAGCGTATGCAATGCCACGAAACCACATTTGAGTTCATGACGTTTTCCAGTAAGTAACTTCCCAGCAATATCAGCTCCAATTAAAATATCAACGGGGCCATCTCTCGTATCTGTAATTTCGATTCCCAATGAACATAGTTCATCCATCCATCTGCATTTTCTGGCAATGTGACTATATTTTAGACAAAGATGACAGCACCCCCGCTCAATCAATTTCTTCTTACGTTCAGCTAAGGTCCAATTTCTTGCTTCGGAACAAGTTTCACTGCAATGACTTGCACTGCAAAATTGACATTTCTTCTGGAATTTATTATTCATCAGTCCAGATGCAGTCGGAAGAGCAGTTTTCATGGGAGTAGAATCGACAATCTTTTTTGTTTTAGATTGCATGTCGAAACCAGAGACCGCCAAAGTAACCCGTTCTTCATTTTGAACTTCCTTCCTGAGAAAGATCATCAGGTTATCCAAACGTATTTTCAAAGTGGATTCAACGTCATAATGACTACTCCTTTGCCATACCCTTATCAAATCTTCGGGGAGGCAAGATTCCACCAATGGGTATAACATCGCTGCACATGTGTCTGATGTAACATCTAGAGTTTCCAAGGATCGTAACTGGGATTCAAGCTTATCATACAGGAAACTGAGTTTATTGTTATTCCCAATACCATTCAGAACTAATTTCAGCATCTCTCGAACGTAAACTTCAACAAGAAGATCTTTTCTGCCAAATCGACTCTGAAGGCTTTCAATAACTTTGGGATAATTGTCTCCGCTAGGTGGATAACTCTCAACTAATTGACGAGAACGAGAGTTCGGGACCATCGCTTGAAGAAGATATTGAAACTTGTCTTCAACGGGAAGATCTTCGTCATCGTGAATACGCTTGAACTGACTCCAAAATGGAAGCCAGTCTTTAATATCACCTCCGAATTTCTTGAATTCGATAGTAGGTAGTTTTAGTTTACGCCTCATGTGGCTGGAACAATTAATACTAGTTACATCAGATTGATTCGGTAAATGACTCTCAACTATCAACTTCAGTTCGTGGTATTTATTCATAAAATCATCAGCTGATTCGATTTCGGATAGTAAAGTACTTTGTTCGCTGCTATCCGACTCTAGGACATATTCTAACAATTGTCTGTCCAAATCTGCTATCAATACAATTTTCTGGTCCAAGATTCGAACTTTTCCTCGAATTTCAATAAAATTAACATTCTTCCCAGCAAGCAGTATAATCACCGCATCATAAATTCGAGTAAAAGACGCTCTTTGAGCTTCAAGCATCTTCTTCACCTTCTCCATAGTCTATCACTGAAAGTGTGTCCTGTCACGGTCGCCAAAATGTTTCGTCTTCAAAGAACACCTACCCGGTGAACAAAGACGTCTAATATGGAGAAAGGCAATCCAATACTGTTCAAAATAAGGCTCAAAATAACTATTTTATCGTAAAATATATTCAGCAAAACTGACAATCTCAAAATGTAATTTCATAAATTGACAACGTCAAAAGGTTTTGTTTTTCATATACAGAACATCAACCGTTAGAAAAATCACTTCATCGAGTTTCTTCAACAAATATAGTATAGTAGTGATACACAGAATATTGAGGAGGCGACTTAGCCCCCTTAGCCGCCTTCGAATAGCCGCCCCTGTATAATATATATATATATATATATATATATATATATATATATATATATATATATATTTATATATATATATATATATTTTTATTTTTATATATATATATATATATATATATATATATATATATATATATATATATATATATATATATATATATATATATATATATATATATATATATATATATATATATATATATATATATATATATTTATTATGAAAATTCCGAAGTTCTAAGATCATATAAATTCCTATTTCAAGAAAACTATATTTTATAAAAACATTCAATTTAAAAATTTAAGTAGTTCTTCATCACGTTTATTTGTTACTTATTTGTTCAGTTAACAAATGATTGAATAAAAGTAAAGTTATTTGGATGAGTTGTATTTGTTTGAAAAATAATTGAAAAATTCGAAGAGTGCCACAAATTTACCATAATTTTGACAGTTTCGTTTAGTCTTGAAAACAATACCAGCTATCAAATTTTGGATGGAGATGCCAATATTTACCGGCAAAAATATATTGA
The DNA here is from genome assembly GCA_030704885.1 of Cynegetis impunctata. Taxonomy (NCBI): domain Eukaryota; kingdom Metazoa; phylum Arthropoda; class Insecta; order Coleoptera; family Coccinellidae; genus Cynegetis; species Cynegetis impunctata. The sequence continues at coordinate 262,704 of JARQZK010000775.1, read as the reverse complement.
TATATAAGATATTTCGAAAATTTTGGTCCACTTCACTCTTCGTTTTCGATAAAATGCAGTATTCTATTACTTTCGAGGAAAATACGGCTGAAAACAATATTGAGAATATGGCAAAAAATTATAAAATTCATATGTTCATGAATTTTTGATATTGAGGGATATTTTACTTTGACAGTAGAGTTGAATGTTCGCTAGAAAAACATGTATCAGTCATTCCTCTCGATTATTCCATGAAAGCCATTTTTATTTCAAATCAGAAATTCATTCACCTTTGCGATAATAATAATAATAAGAGGCAATAAACTGATGCATAAGAAATTTGATACCGAAAAACTAAGTTGAATGAATTCCAGATGTTATTCTACAATATATGTTTATATTTGCTGCAAAGTCGATAATCCTTTGGTATTTCCACCAGATAAAAATTAAAATGCAGAATTTGAATATATTTTTCTACTAATGAATATATATAATTAGCTACTCTGATATTCAGTGCACTTATTATCATTATAATTAATTCATAAACAAATTTATTTCTACGTAGCGAAGTCATTTATTTTAAATAATAATTTTCGAATAGAAATACTTTTAATTTTTACCGGTGATATAATTCATTTCAATTTGATTAACAAAATATTGAAAATCCTTTTATATTAAAACAATGGTTAAAAATAACAATTTACACATTTATTATAAGAAATAACGCATGACGCACGTTTCGGTAGAACTTCACCTTCTTCAGATGCTAATGGCAAACTAACTATGATTCTCTGTTATATTGAAAACAAGAAATGACAAATTATGTAGAAGGGGTAAATACAAAGATGGTTACAAATAATTATTAGAAAAGGAAAAACCAATTCTGAACTGCTAGTCAGGTAGTTCGGTAATTTTGAAAAGATTAAGAAGGGGACTTGAAGTATGATCGATAGGAGACCGGAATGCTTGTATTTATTTATCTGTAATGATTCTAAAAAATTAAGCTTAATTCCCTTACTTTCAGTATTTAATATTTTAAAATCGAAATTGAATGTGTGATTTTCTTGGATTAAATGGTTTGCATAATGTGAATCCGACTTCTGATTAACAAAGCTACGTTTGTGTTCTGAAATTCTAGTTTGAAAACTTCTGAAAGTTCTACCAATGTGAAACTTATCACAATCGCCACAATTAATTTTATAAACTCCCGATTTATTATCTTTATGAACTTTGGATTTATTATTTTTTATATGATTTCCTAAATTATTACCGGTACGATAAGCAATGTTAATGTTGTGCTTAGATAAGAGAGATTTAAGTGTTTTACTTGAATTTCCGATGAAAGTGAGGCTGCTGTATTTGATATTATTTTTAGTAAGGGGGTACACCTGGTTAATCGCATTTTTGAAAAACTTTTTATCTATCATATTGTCTATAATATTGGGATCATAATTATTATTTACGGCAATTTGTTTAATTATATTTTTCTCGATGTTAAAATTGGCGTTTGAAAGTGGAATATTTACTAAACGATGTACCATACTATTGAAAGCTGCCATTTTGTGTTGGAAAGGATGTAGGGAAGTACTATGTATGACGCTATCAGTGTGCGATGGTTTGCGAAAAATTGAAAAATTATGTTTGTTATCTACTTTTGTTATTTTCAAATCCAAATAGTTAATTGAGTTATCTTTTTCCATCTCTAAAGTGAATTTTATATTAGGGTGTAAAGTATTAATGAATGTTTGAAAGCAGTCTAGTTGTCTAAGAGTACCAGTGAAACAACAAATAATATCATCCACATATCTAAACCAATAAACGAATTGTCGACTAACAGCATGATTATGAATTAACTGTTCCAAATTATCCATTTTTTAACCATTGTTTTAATATGTTTATTAATTTACACCAAGTATCGGCCCAATCAATCCAAAAATCCTTTTATTTTTATCCTTTTCTTGGAAGATAAGTATTGCATTTGTTATACCGAAAAATTGTTCTCCGAAAAGCATTTCTAAGTTGGAATTTGACAACTTCTTTTGGAAACACTACTTTTTATAATTCTTCAAGTTATCGACATTTAAGTACTAAGATATTTGTTTTATTATATCTGTTCTAACTTAGTTATCGACTGATCAGTATTTGCAAATCTGTATCTCTACATCAGGCTTTCCCAACCTTCATCCCTGAGCTAAAAATAATATTATCATGCCCCCCTTAGGTAAGTTTCAACAAAAATAAGGAACGCACATTTTATTTTAATTATTTATTTTTAGGTATTTCAAATAGGTTAAATACAGATACAATATATTAATTAAGGATAATGAACGAAAGAATACATTTGAATTATTAAGTACTTTTACAAAAATCTAAATAACCGACATTTTGGGTTTTTATTTTTCTCTCACACAAAACAAATCGGGTTTTCATAAATCTTGGTGAAAATGTTCGTTTTTATGTCACAATTGCACTGTAATTGGCACATTGGATTTTTTGCAAAATCGTGATAAACCCGTTTTAAACCTACAAAGCCCACATCCTCCCACTTCCCGACCTCAAATCACCCGTAATTTATTTTTCCTGTTATTTTTATTATATTTTCTTCTTTTTTAGATGGGTTTCATCCTGTAACTTTTTTTAAAAATTATCTCTACTGGCCTACTATGCATCATTACTTGCTAGAATAGTTTTTTTTATCTTTCACTTTCTTTTATATTTTAAATTATATTTTTATAATTAGATGATTTTTAAACAACTTTCAATTTAAAGTAATTTTAAAACAAATAAATAAAATCTTTTAAAGTACTAGCTAATGAATTACTTGAGCTTGCATGCTCTGTACCAGTTGGTCGATTCTGGGTTCAGTCGTTGCTAAAGCTATGGTTAAATCGCTATCGGCGGCAAGGCGATTTCGCTTCTTAGTTTTTATTAAAACTAGAGCTGAAAAACCCGCCTCGCATAAATAAGTGGACGAAAATGGAAGGAGTATGTATTTTTAAAGCAAGAGAAGCAACTTTCGGATTAACAACGAATCGTTTGATCCAAAATTTTTCTTATGTAATGTATTACATATTACGTACTTACGACGCCCCCCTAACATTTCTCTAGTGCCCCCCTGGTTGGGAAGTCCTGCCCTACATGATGGAAAAATAACTATAAAAAGAAATATTGAATTTTGTTTTTTAAATTGCATTTCTACGAAATTATATATACTATTATATATTTTACAAATTCTAGTTTTCCTAAATCCATATATTATATATATTGAGGCAAAAACAATCAGTTCTCACTTAGCATCAATATTGCATTATTGGGAATTCCCAGATTATTAGTCTTTCCCCGTATTGAACACAAACTGAAATAGTTTCTAATGCATACGCAGTACACACTCTAATTCATTAGTATAATCACAATCCGAAAAGTTTCCTTAAGAATATTAGCAATAACTGGAAGTTTTTCGTTTATAAAAAAATCAAATGTGGAGCAAATAATGTTTTGTTATATCCATTTGGAAATCACACACTTATTCTTTTGTTTAGCTCTATTGTTGAAATACTTATATGAAATTTCATAAAGGTTAGAATATTCAAAATTCCAAAATTATGCGAAATATATTCTAATAAATAATGTAATTCATTCAAATAAGACGCTGGGGGTGCCAATATGTATTGGACAAAAATTATAGATATATTGATATATATATATATATATATATATATATATATATATATATATATATATATATATATATATATATATATATAGGTATATACAGGGTGATTCATTAATACGTGTAAATATTTTAACGGGAGAATTTTGAGCCCAAAATATGAAGATCTAACCCAATTTGCTCATATAAAATATTTCTCCTTACTGAGTTACAGGGTGTTTTATTTCGATTATTAAAAATGAACTTTGTTCATTACTTCAATGCTGCTTGATATTTCTTTATGATATTTGGCAGTAAGTTAAAGTAGTTTGGGACACATCAAATAATAGTAAAGAAGACTTTCTCGCTATCACCAGTGGCGTACGGCAGGGGCACGGGAAGAGTTCTCGTTTCCTAAATTCTACGCCACTGGCAGAATTGTCATTTTAGTATAATTTTTCGATTCTCCTATATTTTCTCTGTAAATAAGGTATTCTTTTTTCGTAACGCTAGAGCCACTATTTTTCGAGATATTTAACGTTGAACATATGGCTGCACAATTCCTTTGATTTTTATGTACGAGTCATATCGGGTTTTTTGTCATACGATTGCATGTATTTAAATTGAAAAAAAAAATTATTAGGTATTTTTTTAAAATTTATAATAATATTAACAAACAATTTAAAACATAACAACTACAAAAATATCCAGCGCTACATAAAAAAAGTTCAAAATAAATACTTAATTATGAAGATCTTCTTTACAAATTTTGGAAGAATATCAAATTTATGAACAAAACTTGAAAACAATTTACAATAAATGTTCAATATGCTCTCCGTTTACCTCAATAAGTTTTTTCATTCTTTCGTTGAACGGTCTTCTAACTTTAAAAAATATGTTTGGCTGATTCGCAAAAAAATTAGCGGAATTTACAATTTGCTGCCATAGTTCCTGGCTAGTATTTCTCGTTTGGGAGTATAGCCACTATTTTTCGAGATATTTAACGTTGAACATATGGCTGCATAATTACTTTGATTTTAATTATGTATCAATCATGTTGGTGTTTTTGTAATAGAATTGTTAATTAAGTAATTATTATGCATGTGTCTAATGTCATAATAGATGCAGTTTATTTGGAAATAGATATGAGGAAGTCTTAAATAATTATTTTGATCTAGTAGGATGGTGTCACAACTGACAGTTGTTGACAATATTATCTATGAAAATTGTGACTGTTATAAATTTTTTAAAAGCAGATTAAGTGAAGATGCAGCGCCCTAATGTTTTTTGTAATACTGAAATGCGCGATATGCTTTGTGTTTATGCACAAGAAAATTATTCCTGTCTTGCTGCTACTCAAAGATATGGAGAAATGTATCCAGATAGAGTTCAGCCCAATCATCAAACCTTTCGCAATATTTTTAGAAGATTAGGAGAGACTGGACAATTCAAGCCAAAACGTGATGTGGGCCGACCTAAACATATTTCTGTAGATCAGGAAGATGACATATTAGTGAGAATTGCAGAAAATCCACAACTTAGCACTCGTCGCTTATCTTCAATGACTGGGGTAAGCCAATCTACAGTTTTTAGAATACTGAAAAAGGGAAATTTGAAACCTTACCATTTTACTCCAGTACAAAACTTATTACCAAGAGATCTTCCTGCAAGTTTGAATTTCGCTCAGTCGATGGCAAATAAAAAAATGAAAATCTGAACTTTTATGAAAATGTTATCTTTAGCGACGAAGCTACTTGTACACGGAGAGGAATATTTAACTGGAGGAATAGCCACAGTTGGGATACTGAAAATCCTCATTTATATTGTGAGTCACATTTTCAACGCGAGTTTAAAATTAATGTTTGGTGCGGTATACCCGGAGACCGTTTGTTAGGTCCTTATGAACTACCTGAAAATTTAAATGGTAATTCGTATTTGGAGTTTCTACAAACTAAACTTTTCGATGAGCTAGAACAATTGCCACTTAACCAAAGGAGAGACATGTGGTTCATGCACGATGGAGCACCACCCCATTATACATCAATAGTGCGGAATTATCTAGATAATAAATTTCCTCATCGTTGGATTGGCAGAGGTAGTGAATTTCCGTGGCCGCCTCGAAGTCCCGATTGTAATCCATTAGATTTCTATTTCTGGGGTGATCATATGAAATCACTGGTATACTCCCAAACAATAAATACTCGCCAGGAACTATGGCAGCAAATTGTAAATTCCGCTAATTTTATTGCGAATCAGCCAAATATATTTTTTAAAGTTAGAAGATCGTTCAACGAAAGAATGAATAAACTTATTGAGGTAAACGGAGATCACATTGAACATTTGTTGTAAATTGTTTTTAAGTTTTGTTCATAAATTTGATATTCTTCCAAAATTTGTAAAGAAGATCTTCATATTTAAGTATTTATTTTGAACTTTTTTTATGTAGCGCTGGATATTTTTGTAGTTGTTATGTTTTAAATTGTTTGTTAATATTATTATAAATATAAAAAAAAATACCTAATAGTTTTTTTTTTCAATTTAAATACATGCAATCGTATGACAAAAAACCCGATATGACTCGTACATAAAAATCAAAGGAATTGTGCAGCCATATGTTCAACGTTAAATATCTCGAAAAATAGTGGCTCTAGCGTTACGAAAAAAGAATACCTTATTTACAGAGAAAATATAGGAGAATCGAAAAATTATACTAAAATGACAATTCTGCCAGTGGCGTAGAATTTAGGAAACGAGAACTCTTCCCGTGCCCCTGCCGTACGCCACTGGTGATAGCGAGAAAGTCTTCTTTACTATTATTTGATGTGTCCCAAACTACTTTAACTTACTGCCAAATATCATAAAGAAATATCAAGCAGCATTGAAGTAATGAACAAAATTCATATTAAAAATGCGAGAAAGAACACCCTGTAACTCAGTAAGAAGAAATATTTTATATGAGCAAATTGGGTTAGATCTTCATATTTTGGGCTCAAAATTCTCCCGTTAAAATATTTACACGTATTAATGAATCACCCTGTATATATATATATATATATATATATATATATATATATATATATATATATATATATATATATATATATATATATTTATTAATATTTATATATTTATATATATTTATATATATCTTATATTATATATATATATATATATAGGTATATATATATATATATATATATATATATATATATATATATATATATATTACCTTTTTTTTAACCCGACGAGCCACCATTTGAAAAAAAAATAGTAATAAAAGTTTTAAAATTAAACTTCACATAGCTGGAACATTTTGATCGAAAACAGTGAAATTGTATTTTAACATACATTTTAGGACCGAAATTAGTTATTTGAACGCATCCATAGCCCTCTAGAATGAAAATTTATTTCGAAAATAAAAATAAAAAAAAGGTTACAAAAAGTAACAAATGATACATGGTTGTATTTTAAATGTCATATGAAGACATAAAAACTGGAAATATACCCGGTGTCCCATTTAAAAATCAAAAGTTTATGTCACTTCCGGTGAAACCGGAAGTTGCATGAAGTTGAGTTACTTGTCGAAAAATGCAGTTTTATGCATCAAACAGATCCTCTAAATTTTATTTCATTATCTCTGAAAACAAAAAAGATATAGGGGCGAGCCACCTTCCGTGGACACCCGGTATATATATATATATATATATATATATATATATATATATATATATATATATATATATATATATATATATATATATATATATATATATATATATATATATATATATATATTTATATATATATATTAATATCAGAAGAAAACCTGTTTCATAAATCCACGTCCTTCTACTTCTATTATGAACTCTAGATAAAAGACTTATCGAAAATTTGAAATTTTAATTCTTACTTTTAGACAATTAATGAACAACATGCATAAACGCTTCAAAATGACAATTGACCATCATCTTATAGCACATATATTTCTTGAGAAAATAACCTACGTAACAAAAAATTCGATGATTAATATTTTTTGAATTTTACACTGTCTTTATACTCAGGTAATCATTTCCACTTAAAAAAACGAAACATCACACATATTTCAAAATGATAATTTGTATTGATATTTTCAAGAAAATAATTAATTACGGGAAAAGAACCGCACATTCGTCTTAATTTCCTTGTACCTACCAGCGATGATAATTCAAGAAGCAAGGTTACAACTAAATGTCAATAACCAGAGATTTGCGAGGTAAATAACTATTTACTATTATGTTAGTATCGGACGAAATTCAAGGAACTATTGCGTCACGCAATCCAAACTAGAAAAACACGGATGAACATTTATTATAGGGCTGATTTGCTTTCAATTTCTAGCGTCATTCACAAAAAAAGTATGACGTTAGCAGTAGGTAATCGGTTCTTCGAAACCCAAAACAAGTTTCGGAAAAACAACAATCAAAGTTTTTGGAAATTTGAATAAATCTTCCGCAAATTAAATCCTGATTGACTTAAAACTTTATCAATAAAAAAGAGAGTTTCACTTTCTTCAAAAATAAATAATATCAATAAATACAGCATAAGTTTTATTCAGCAATTTTCTTTTAAATTCAGTAACAATATTTATTCACAAGGACATCCCAATTCATATATCACCAAGCTAGTTAGTCGAGTATGTTAGGTACGCTGGCTAGTATTTGGGAGATCTCGGGTTCAAACCCCGGGGCCGACTGGTCTGCCATGAGTTTTTCTCAGAGGTTTCCTCATGGTAATGTAAGTCACTGCTTGCAAACTTATAAGGCGAATGCTGGGACAGTATTAATCCTCTGAACCCTACCCACACTTCCTATGTTCCATAAATATCCCGTCTCACCTATCCTTAATGCACTTGTACATACAAGTGTATCCTCTGATCTGGCTGAAGGAGTTAATCTCAAACTCAAGCTGCCCGCCTCCCTGACACATACTTCAGGGAGGAATGAAACACGTGCGTTTCCTTTCCTTTTTTTCCAATTCATATTTTCTTGGTATAAGTTGAATTTGAGCGCAGTAAAAAATTATAGTATCGAATCTCATCGTTATTAAACAAAGTTCATATTCCAAATGCTAAAAACTTGAATGAAATTTCATATAAATTGAATATTGGAAAATACTGGTTGTTGAGGTGGAAAGTTGATATAATAATAAGTTCCCAAGGTCTTCATTTTTGAGATACAGGTTGTTAAAAATTTCATTTTATTTTTGACAAGACAGCAAAAAAACATTGAAATTAACCTACTAGCCTACTTGAGACGTTCCAAAAAGTGAAGAAAAATTGCAGGATAAACCTCCTAGCCTACTTGATACTTCTTTTTCAAACAGTTGGGTAATCAATGAGAAAGAGATTGGATGTATTAATTAATTTAAATCAAAATATCTCGAAAACGGCTGCTTGTAGTGACAAGCATACATTCTTGAAAAAGTTGGGACTCCCAAAAAGAAGAATGGACATATGAATGCGTATTTGAAAGCAAACACCTTACATACTCGCGCTGCCTACTTCCCTATCCACTTTCCTGCCTACTTAGAGAAGTGAGATGCATGTAACTGGGGTATAATAACGATCAGAGTGCATAAAGCATATTGCATAAAGATTACAAATGTAAGATCAAAATAAACAAGTTGTTCAATCATAAACAATCTTTGTTTATGTTGATTTTAATGTTCACCTTGAATATTCAGCTTAATTGTCTTTTGTCAGCTAAATGCAAATAAACATGCTGCTTAACTTTACAAGAAGGTTCAAAGTTCAGCTTGTAGCTATATTTTTAGTTTGCACCTAAAATGCTATGCACTAAGGAAGAAGGTTTTGTGAAATATGTACATATATCCAGGTAAATGTGTGATGAAATTTTATTTGAGTGTTTCGAGAATCTGTATATTTTCTTTATATAATGTTCGTACACTATTACTGAGTCTCGGTCAATACATTTTAAATCTAAAGCGCCCTATAAACGATCAAACTTGTTTGTCAAATTTTAGGTGTTTGTCAAATTATTTGATAGTCTATGGCTTTGTTTGATGCGTTCGTCAAACAATTCACGTGTTTGAAGTGTTTGATGAAAAATTGGATTGACGGCATTTTTGACAACTAAATTCAAAACCGTACTGCTCATTTTTCATGGAACGCGTCACTTCACGCCAACGAGAAAACCTTAACTAAGGAAGAATTTGACAAATTTGTTTGATCTTTGGTTTGATCGTTTATGCCATTGCTTGAAGAACACGTGAAGTTTGTCAAACAAGTTTGTCAAACAAATTTGATCGTTTACAGGGCGCTTTATACAGTATCGCATAGAGCGCGAGTACATTTTTAAACTGGAACAGAAGAAACAGTAAGGGCAGCATATTTTGCTAATTTTCATAATCTAGTACCTATACTATTTCATCACCAGTAATCTATATCAATTGCCTGAACTATAGAACAAATTGAAAAATCCGATATCTTCTGAGAATGTGTATATATGAATCATGATTAAATAAATTAGTTAATAAGTTACGTTCATGGCCGACTACAACTTACACTTTTTATTTTGACTAAAATTTGGATGGGTCAAGGCTAATTCAACATATTATTTCTCGCGCTTGTTAAACATATAGTTTGAAGGAAGAAGATAGTAAACAGGATGTACTCTTTTGTAATATTCGGAATATTTTACTCTCCGTCTAGCAAACGTAATCGAAAAAGAAATTATATATACGAAAGGTCACTTTTCTTATGTTTGAAAATCCATAAATATTCATAATGATAATTCAGGAATTAGCATTGCATACTTCGAATCTCTAGTCGTATAACTTGTGTTATATGATGATAAACTTTTTCGATAATCAATGATACTTTAAATTAACGTTTTACTTGACTCGCAAATGGAATTATCTTTCCATATATCCATCTGCAGGTATACTAAATCTATTACAGAACATTATTACCAGAAATTTCAGTTTTTTTAATTCGCATTACTTTACAACATTAATTATATAACTAATTGATTGGGCCGATACTTGATGAAAATCCATTATAATATTGTAAATAAAACTTCACAGTTTTTGATTTTCACTATATTTTGTTAACATGACATTTGTTTCGCCAATACACAGTGGCTACTTCAGATGTATAAAACATACTAACATTTTCAACGAGAATATTGAGAGATGAAGTAAGGGAATATACAATAAGAATGGGGAAAACCTAAAAACGTATTCACTTAACAGGTAGAAAGTACAAACTGATAATGACTTGGGAAAACACAATAGGCACAAATATTCAATATTACATCTAGAAAAGATTTAACAACGGTGAAATATTCATATCTAATTGGTCATTTAACAAATTATTGGATTGTTTCATACTACTAATTTCAAGAGCTTCTAATAAATTGAGTTTGTAGCCTTGAGGGGTAATTACCCCCCCCCAGAAGAGAATTTGCAACACTAAATCTTCGAATGAAATTGAAAATATAAAATATATCAAACATTGTACGAAAACTAATAAAAAAATTTTTTTCTTATTATTTGATAGTCCACGTAGCATATAAAAGAAATAAATAAACAAACCAAATTTATAAGAATAGATAGATCATACCTAGATCAGTGAATCACATGCGACAGTTTGTGCGGTTGCATAAGTAAATTTTTTTTTTTTTTTTTTTAAAAAGAGGAGGGACGTGTGCCCTCTCACACGCCCGTCCTCCGTACAATTTGGCTTCGTCAACACTGGACATTTAGCCATCAAATACTAAATGAGGGGAACCACTAAAATCTCAGAACGCATACAAACACCCAAGAACACGGTGGGAATCGAACCCACCAACTCCGTCAACGAAGACGGCATAGCGTTACCTATACCGCTCAGCCATGGAGCCTCCACACATAAGTAAATTGGTGTTTACGCGCGATGCCTCGGCTTCACTCATTCAAAAGCAGGGGTGCGGGTTGCCGCATCGTTTGGTCCAAATCTTCAATACAAATTATGAAAATTATACAAATTCAAAACTTTTGTTATAGTCCAGTCAATGACGGTAAAAAAAGTATAAACTGTGTATTTATCCCATACAGCACCGATTTGTATGAAAATTTGGATTGAGATTCTACTTACCATCTAATTCAAAGTTTACCCTGTGTCGGTGGTTGCTTTTTCTCTGGGGGTGAATGACACCCCTTATTGGGGATGAAAAATTTTCTATCAAACAGAAGTACGAAAATCGATGAACTAACTAATTATAAGCATTTTTTGTTTTATGAAGTTTTTTCTAAAAGTCAATACTTTCCGACTTATTCGCGACTGAAATTGTCGGTTTTCAGGCAAAAAAACACGTTTTCAGATTCTTTTTCGCGAATAACTGGAAAAATATGCATTCTATCGAAAAACCTGTAGATAGCAAAATTATAACTTATAAAAAGCAAAGAAAATCGTGTATTTATAATGTATTCTGACCCAATACAAACGGAATTATTTACTGTGGAAAGTTGATTGGTATTTACCACTATGTGTACTCATCAATATACTAATACATATTCTAATTTCTACAAAAATGTGCTTTTGGTTTTCCCCCATAACTCGCTTAGTTTTCAAGCAATCGAGTCCTTCAAAAAAACATTTTGTAGGTTTTTTTAAGAGCTATAAGCTGATCTAAATGAATTTGGATTTTATTTTTAAAAAGGTTGAGGCTAAGAGGGCTAAAAAAGGTACTTTGCGCGAACATACGCAAGTTTTAAATAGCCATATCTTACTTAATTTTTATCCTATAAAAAAATTGAAACGCCAACATTTTCAAATAAAAAAACATACAATTTCGTACTACACAAAATTTTGCGTATCATTAATAGTTTTTGAGTTATTTTGAAGAAAAGGCGATTTTTCCCTAAATTACGAAAATGATTTTCTCTCTTCAAACTCAAATTTTTTCAAAAAGAAGTTTTTAAACTGGCCAAACACTCAGAACGTATTATAAAAAACATAAGCGAAGTGAATTGTAAAGTGACAACGATTTTTTTCAAATAGGGTGGAAGAGAGGGTGAGATTTTCACTATTTTTTTCCAACGAAAAAAATAGGAATCGACATTATTCTCTTCATAGCACGCTTAGTTTGTGATGCTAGGAACTTTTATAAAAAATGAAAATAAAGGTTTTCTAAAGGACTTTTAAAAAAAGTTTTATGAGTTTTCGAAAAATGCGTTGGTTTTTGGTTATTGTACGTAGAAACTTTCCATTTTGGCGATTGAAAATACCAGTCAACTTTCAACAAGCAATAATTCCGTTTGTATTGAATATGCATACATCACAAATAAACAATTTTCTTTGTTATTTTATAAGCTATAAATTTGCTCACCACATTTTTTTTCGATAGAATGTATATTTTTTCAGTTATTCGCGAAAAAAAATCGGAAAACGTGGTTTTTTTGCCCGAAAACCGACAATTTCACCCGCGAATATGTAGAAAAGTATTGACTTTCAGAAAAAACTTCATAGTACAAAAGTTGCTTAGATTAGTCAATTTATCGATTTCAGTACTTATTTTTAATGAAAAATTTTTTCATCCACAAGAAGGGTGGCATCCACCCCAGGGAAAAAGCAACCCCTGCCACAGGGTAGACTTTGAAACAGATGGTAAGTAGAACCTAAATCCAATTTTTTATGAAAATCGGTGTTCTATGGGACAAATACACGGAAAAATGGTCATTGACTGGACTATTATACATACTCACGACTATGGAAAGAATTCCGACGAAAGAGGCGAATTGATTTTGTCTTGTGATTTTTGAATCATATTTGATGCTAGAAGAAGCGGTTATGTTTAAATTTTTAATAAATATATCATTCCCTAACCTTTCTGATATTTTTCCTTCAAATTTTGAATATCCTATTTCTTGGGTTTTCATATTTTTTTCTTGAGATTTATATATATGTTATGTCTTAACTTTGATGTATATTTTATATCTTCAAATTTTATGATGAATATTGTATGTACATGTCCTCGCAATTATTTTATATTTTTTTCATGTAGAATAAAAGAGTTGAATTATGGATGAGCTACGATCAATCGACACCCCTCCCTACCCCGCTTTCGCTGATTATCTTATAAATAGTTTAGGTCAACTGCCTAAAACTTGCCACTACCCCCCCCCCAAACTCAATCTCTGGATACGCCACTGATCAGAAGTCTAATATAATAATATAATAGTCCTAGCTAAAGTTCTATATTATCATAGTGCACCTCACTGTCCATCAATGTGAAGGTAAGCATGTCTAGTTTTGAAAGGGCTCTTTTCAACATACCTGTTTGTGAGAGACTGAAATAGAGACTTTAGAGACTCTAGGAATCGTACAATATGTTCCAGAAATAATATATGAATTAGACCTGTGTCGATCGTGATTGATTAAGGGAACTGACATACATTTTTTATCATTCGGTTGTTTTATGTCAGGAAACTGATTAATTTCTAAAAGAACCGACTTTATTCAACCCGTATGTTTTTACACAATTGCTTGCTGATACAATCGTTTACATGCTTTCATTCATCGCACTCTTTCTCGTGTTGTTTTGAATTTTGACACGTAATCCAAAAGGAACCGATATTTTCAGGAACGCTCGCGTAGAAGAGTCGCGACCTGTCGATCTCTCAGTCTTTTGGGTCGCGAAGTCGATCGATCGCGTCTTGATCGAGATCGAATTCAGTTTGAGATCGAATCAGCGACATGCTGATGATATATGTACTGTCGATCTCTCTGTCTTTTGGGTCGCGAACTCGATCGCGTCGTGATCGAGATCGAATTCAGTTTGAAATCGAATCATTGACATATGTAGGTATGACCCGCGACACGTGATTTCATATTCAGGTTTTGCTTGCGTGTTTTAGTGAACTTAGTCGATATTATCGTCGTCTCCTCTATCCACATTTATATATATATATTAATGAAACGTCTATCTATAATAAAAGAAGCTCTTTAAAACCGAAAAGAGCCTCTCAAATTTTATTTCTTAGTCACAATTTGGAGTAAATTATCATTTTTGATATTAAAAACTATTAGTTATTTCCTTTTTTAACATTTTTATGTTGTTTTTCACTAATGTAGGTTATCTTATTAATATATATTCTACCCGGTTCACCAGTTTTCGTCATTCGTTACAAAGGAACTGCGACCTGTGAGCCAAATGATCGAAATGATCGAATCTTTTAACCCGATCACCATACGAATGGGTCATGATCGACCCGGGTCTCGACAAATGATCGATCGACACAGGTCTAATATGAATGATATTTCTCCACGATCATCACAGAATTCGTCAATTCTGATATCAAATTTGATTACAGAATGCTGGAATTCTCTCTCTTGAGATTGAAGAAATATTCTGCAATACCTCTGCCCCCATGCAATATAAATGTATTTGCTTTCTCTCCCTTGTGATAGAATAATATTCTCACACTGGCTAGCAATAATGACATTAGCCTTGACGCAGTTGATTGTCATCGTAGTGGCAAATTTGAGTAAGTGTCAAAATTATTGCTGCCACGTTTTCATTCGAAAATATAATAAGTATTATGAATTTATGCAGTGGTTCAGAATCAGAGTGTGAAAATACACCACTACACTGGTCATTGTTATCGGAGGACGTCGGCTACTGTGTTAGTGGACACAGGAGCAGAAGAAACACTAAAAAGGCATGGGAGGTGGAAGTCTTCTCAAGTGCCAGAAGGATACATAAAAAATTCGGTGCAAAATCGAATAAATAAAGCAAATAAGTTAGTCTCATCAATTACTGGATCTAATACACCGCTAATCATGCCTTCCACTTCAAATTATGTGACTGATAGTTCATCTTCTACAAACCACGCAATTGTTGAAAATTCTTCCAATAATGCACCAGTTTTCATTTCGAGAACTGTACAAATATAACAATTAATACAAAGTAGAATGTTTCTTGAATTATTGAGTGTTTACCTAATATAATTGTGATTGAGTTCTGTAATATAAATTATCTTTTGTTCGTTTTCATATAAAAATATATATTTAAAATTTTCGATCGTGGAGAAAGTATAGTCTGCTACTCGGTTAGAATGAAAATTCGTGATGCTCGTGGTTCCTCACGCTCGCCTTCGGCTCGCGCTCGGAACTTTTCCACTCGCATCGAATTTTCATTCTAACCTTGTTACAGAATATACTATTCTCTATGTAAGGATATGTCAAATATCTTTCATTGTTAATAAAGTTTTTTAATGGTTTCGACATAAAATTGGAATAAAAACATGACCTCTTTCTTGATATATACCTTCGTACTGACATTCACTTCGAAAATAAAATTTTGGAGAATTTGAGCGTTATTAATTACAAAAATTTCTGCTACAAAAATCTTACGAGAAACATTATTCAATTTTATAAATACGGATACACAATATTATATGAGATCTCCCCAAAAAATGGATTGGTCTACAGTTCATTGTTCCAAATACAATTGTCAATTATATATTATATGGTATGAAAATTCGATAACATTTTTTAAGCATTGTAGTGATAAGAAAATGCAAATAACGGTTATGTAAGAGAACGATGAACTCATATTTTGTCTTCTAATCAAAATGCATTCACCTTATAGAATTAGTTTTATCGATAAGAGAGAACTGTGCCAACCAATCAATCAATTATGTCTTTATTTTCAGTGTAACAATGAGAAAATACTTGAAACTCTTGTGATATATTCTGTTTTCTTCATTTCTCTTTGATTATTTTTCGATTAAATCTTCACACGAACACATTTTGAGAAATTTCAGAAACACAATACAGATATAATCGTTCCTGTACCTCGCACTGTCGTTTTTCGATACACTGAGAGCAATAGGCTTATTTTCGGGAAAAATACAACTTAAAATGCTTATGTTTTCATTTTAAGAGGTGATTATAGGGCTGATTTTATGACCAGTGGTCTTGCATCTGCTGCAATACAGAAACAAGCAGTTTTTACGTACTTCTTTTTATTGAGTAGTGTAACGTATACAAGGCCTACTAAAGTAGTCCCAAATTTCCTAATACCAAAGCAAAATAAGAATATATATATATATATATATATATATATATATATATATATATATATATATATATATATATATATATATACAGGGGTGTCCCACGACGTTTTTGACAGTCCCAATTTCTCGAAAACTGTTCATATGACACTTATGAAATTTGGCAGATATAAACAGTCAAAATTGATGTTTATATTTATTATAAAATGACTTCCGTTTTCCTGTCATTTCGGGTCACGTGACCAAACATAATTTTTTAAATGGGACAACCAGTATATTATTACAATTTTTGATATATCATTCAAAAACAAATTCAACGGTACCACACTTGTCATCATTGTATTGTGCATTAATGATAATATGGCAATTAAATTAACATCTGTATAAATTATTTTATTAAAGAACGTAACATAGGTTACATAGGCAATTAAAAGAACAAGTAATTAAAAAATTCAAAGAAGGAATGTTTCAAATGATGACCATGTACATTCACACAATGTTCAATCTTTGTTAAAATATTACTTGTAAGTGCTGCTTAATCTTTCGGGTGTTACGGTCCGACAAGCCTGTCTATTTTATCCTTTAAATCATCTAAATCAATCAGGGGTGTACATAAACTCGACCTTTTAAGTAATCCCAGAGAAATAAATCTAAGGGTGTAATATCCGGAGAACGGGGTGGCCACAGAATCGCACCATTTCGACGCAATCCATTTTTGAGGAAATGCGTTATCAAGATATTCACTAACTGGCCCAAAAAAGTGAGGAGATGCTCCATGCTTGCTGCCACCACATTGTTTCCCTTTCATCAAGGGAATTTCTTCGAGTAATTCTGGTAGAATATTTTGAAGAAAATCTAAGTATTTTTGCCCCGTTAATGTTCCTTCATAAAAACCAGTTCCTTTAGCTTTCGTTCGACATAGACAAAAGTATTTTTGCTTGGAGTTATTCTATGAGGAAAAACGATTTCTGTACAAACCTTGAGCATGAGTTTTGTTTTTTCCACATTCTCCATAAATAAGTAGCATGTCAACATATCCATCGTAAGTAAAAATTGAAGGCATTATTTACTCTTATTATTACAGTGTCTTTACAAGATTATGACTAATAATTAATGACAGTTCTTGAATAAACTTCACCTAACAATAATGAATGACAACCTATGTTGTTCCTTCTATAGTTATTTGTTTCACAGCCACCAAAATTATTTAGTGCCAAATATTGCTTCAATAAATTTTAGTAAACTAAAAAGCCGCTTATTATCATTACTACACAATACAATGATGACAAGTGTGGTACGCGTTGAATTTGTTTTTTGAATGATATATCAAAATTGTAATATTATACCGGTTGACCCATTTAAAAAATTTATGTGTGGGTCACGTGACCCGAAATGAATGGAAGAACGGAAGTCATTTTATAATGAATATAAACATCAGTTTCGACTATTTATATCTGTCAAATTTCATAAATCTCATATGAACAGTTTTCGAGAAATTGGACTGTCAAAACGTCGTGGGACACCCTGTATATATATATATATATATATATATATATTAGCTGACCCGGCAAACGTTGTTCTGCCATAAAAATTATTTTTATCTATCTGTCTTTCTATATATTCATCTATCTGCTAATGTATCTATCTATCTAGATAGTTATCTATCTACCTATCTATCTATCTATCTGACCCGGCAAACGTTGTTCTGCCATATAAATTATTTTTATCTATGTAAATAGGGGTTGATCGTAGAGGGGTGAAAATTTAGAGTTGTATATATTTTTGAATGCTGTATCATACAAAAATAGAACAGAAAATGTTTTCAGAAAAATAAAGAAAAAAATTAAGGGGTGGACTACCCTTAATATTTAGGGGGATGAAAAATAGATTTTGTCGGATTCTCAGACTTAACCGATATGCACACAAAATTTCATGAGAATCGGTCGAGTCATTTCGAAGGAGTTTAATAAATAAAAAATGAGGGTTGATCGTAGAAGGGTGAAAATTTAGGATTGTATGTATTTTTGTATGCTGTATCATAAAAAAATAAAAACAAAAGATTTTGTCTAAAAAATAAAAAATAAAATTTAGGGGTGGACTACCCTTAACATTTAGGGGGATGAAAAATAAATGTTGCCCGATTCGCAGACCTACTCAATATGCTCACAAAATTTCATGAGAATCGGTCAAGCCGTTTCGGAGGAGTATGGGAAGGAACGAACATTTTGACACCGAGAATTTTATATATAATATATAGATATATATATATATATATATATATATATATACATATAGATATATATATATATATATACATATATGTATATATATATATATATATATATATATATATATATATATATATATATAGATTATATATATATATATATATATATATATATATATATATAGGGTCGCTGATATGTATGGAAACGGTCGATTATTTACTAAAGTAAGATAGCTAGCGCGAAAAATGTTAAGATTTTTCTTATTTTAGGGTTTTTCAAAATCTCACACTAAATGAAAATTAAATATACAGGGTCCGTCAAAAAGTACTAAATAAATAAAATTGCTTTTTCTTTAATGGAACACCCTATATATTATACCATATTACAATTCTGCTCGAAATTCTGAACAAAATTTACATAGCACATCATTTCGTAAATTGAATCGTTTTCGAGATATCGAAATTTGAAAATAATTTTTCACTACTCTCAAATTTACTGAAGAAAAAGCACGAAATGATATTTATTATGAAAGTCACACAAGGTGGAGTATGAGCATATGATTACAATTTAATTATAATAGTTTCACAGAAAATAAAAAAGTATAATTGTTTAGGGTTGATAAAAATGCACAAAACTAGTTGTAATAAACAACAAATTCTATTTAATAAGGTGCTCAAAGTGTTTTACCTCCTGACAGTAATGAACTCGCTGAACAAAATTTTGTAGTGTGTAAATTTTGCGTCTCTTGGATATTTGGCGGCCTATTTTTGTAGACTACATTCACTGTCAGGAGGTAAATGGTAAACACTTTGAGCACCTTATTAAATAGAATTTGTTGTTTACTACAACTTGTTTCATGCATTTTTATCAACCCTGAACAATTATGCTTTTTTACTTTCTGTGAAAATATAATTCAATTCTAATCATATCCACATACTCCTCCTTTTGCGACTTTCATAATAAATATCCATCATTTCGTGCTTTTTCTTTTATAAATTTGAGATTTGTAAAAAGTTATTTTCAAAATTCGATATCTCGAAAACGGTTGAATTTAGGAAATGATGTACTTTGTAAATTTTGTTCAGAATTTCGAGCAGAATTGAAATATGTTATAATATATAGGGTGTTCTATTGAAGAAAAGGCAATTTTATTTCTTCACTACTTTTTGACTGACCCTGTATACTTAATTTTTATTTAGAATGATAGATTTTGAAAAACCCTAAAACTTTTGTTTCTTAATATTTTTCGCTAGCTATCTTACTTTAGTAAATAATCGACCGTTTCCATACATATCAGCGATCCTATATACAGGGTGTTCTACAAGCTCTATGACAAACTTTGACAGAAGGTAAGTTGCTTGATTTTGAACATATTTTTTTTGATAAACATGTGTCCGATTCGTTTTTGTTTAGAAGTTACAAGCATTTAAACTTTATTAACAATTAATAATAAAAATTCAAATTAAATGATAATCACAAAACTAAAGACTATGAAAAATGTCCACCCTCAGCTTGAATGCAAGCCTCACATCGACGAACTGAAGATTCGGTCATTCGAAGAATGAGATTTGTATCATTTCTTATTTGGCTAGCTGCATACCCATATACAAACACAATATCTGCATATTCCTCAGTGGAGAATAAATGCCTACGTTTTTTTATTGAAGCAGGTGTATATTTTATAAGTGTGCATTGTTTAACATGCTAAGTGACTTTCTGTCACTTCCTGGTTGACTGAAAAAATTACGATTCTTCAAATGCTTGTAACTTCTAAACAAAAACGAATCGGACCCATGTTTATTAAAAAAAAAATGTTTAAAATCAAGTGACCTACCATCTGTCAAAGTTTGTCATAGAGCTTGTAGAACACCCTGTATATATATATATATATATATATATATATATATATATATATATATATATATATATAATATATATATACAGTGATGGGCAAATGTGTGAAACCAAGTAAATATCTCTGGAATTATTAGAGATATCAAAATGAAATTTGGAAGATGGATACTACAGTAGATTGCCTATTTGTTTTCATATTTTTTAACAATTTTGAACTTCCGGTTTTACCGGAAATAATGTCGATTTTAAAATTTGCAATGGAACACCCTGTATATTATTTTAGTTTCTGATGAAACATTTTATTACGAATACAAAAATATCGGGTTCGATATTTTTTATCTCAATATAGCTACTAAGATATTAACAGAAAAGTAACTAAGGAAAGGAAAAATCTAATATCCATTAAAGAAATAATCATAATTATACCCAATCATCATTAATATTTCTATTCTTTCTCTTTCACTTAATTCGGCCATTTTACGATCAAATTAAAACAAAACAATCTTTTCACGTTCAAATGCAAACACTAATAACTTATTTTGACAACTACTGTCACTTCTAAAATGAATTTCATGGACTACTAACTACCATCAAATTTTTCCTTTCCTTAGTTACTTTTCTGTTAATATCTCGGTAGGTATTGAAATAAAAAATATCGAACCCAATATTTTTGTATTCGTAATGAAATGTTTCATCAGAAACTAAAATAATATACAGGGTGTTCCATTGCAAATTTTAAAATCGACATTATTTCCGGTAAAACCGGAAGTTCAAAATTGTTAAAAAATATGAAAACAAATAGATAATCTACTGTAGTATCCACCTTCCAAATTTCATTTTGATATCTCTAATAATTCCAGAGATATTTACTTGGTTCCACACATTTGCCCATCACTGTATATATATATATATATATATATATATATATATATATATATATATATATATATATATATATGCATATATACAGGGTGAGTCTTTGATATGGGAAAGCTTGATAGCACCTACACCGTTGATGATATCGAAACAAACCAAATGGTTCTGCAAATGGGAGGTCAGAGTGCAGTTTGTAAAATTATTCTGCCCTTTACAGGGTGTACCATTTTTACGGAGCAAATTTTAAGATACTTTTTTTAAATAGCACTCTATATATTTTCACACATATTTGAATTTGTCCTTTATTGAGATTTGTAAATTCGTTAAGTTTTTGCAAATCGCTTCAGCCGTTCAGA
This sequence comes from Cynegetis impunctata, assembly GCA_030704885.1. Lineage (NCBI taxonomy): Eukaryota > Metazoa > Arthropoda > Insecta > Coleoptera > Coccinellidae > Cynegetis > Cynegetis impunctata. The sequence goes on along the minus strand of JARQZK010000775.1, from coordinate 240,703 downwards.
AGTTATTTAATTTTTTCTGAAAATTCATGCCTTTGCAGGCATTTTTTTAAAAAATCGCAGGGCACTTGTTTTTTTCAATATCAAGTTGTTATTTGGGCTGTGTCTAAGTAATTGTTCTGGGTATCTTTTGACAGAGAGATAATCTATTTTAATTGTGACATTACCTTACTGTGACACATTGATTTTGGTACACTTTGAAAGGCCATATCCTGATTTTTTCAAATGGCACTCTATTTATTTGATTACTTAGTCGCATTGAACATGTCATTCTTTATCTTTTCTATATTTATGTTTTTTTCCAAAAGTTGATGGTTTAGAAGATAATTCACATTTTCAAAAAAATCAACACATTTTTTCATCTTTTAAACGAGTGACATGAAAAACAATTAATTCTGATAACAGACTTTAACTTGTTCATTGTTGTTATTCATGGCCTTCAATTGATTTATGCATTCAATTTCAGAATATTGTCTTTTATTTGCGCGTTTCTGAGAAAAAGTTTATACTATCATATATTTTTGAAAAGGTAAAAATAGACAAATTTTATATTCTATAAATATACAGGGTATTCCATTTAAAAAAACATAAGTTTGCTCTATAACTCAAAAATATTAAACATGTAACAAAAATTATCTACACCGATGCATTCTACGGAAAAAAATCTATAAGAATGTTATATTACCTTTTCGATAAGATGAAGGATAACGCAAAATGCAACATTTTCAAAAATGCCCTGTATCTTAAAAACTAAAAGAGTTATTAAAATTATTTTGACAGCATGTTCAGTTTTTCGAAAAGGTAGCACAGTGTCGCGAAAACCGCAACCCTCTATTTTCCAAAATAACGGAGATACCATTCAGAAGTACCCCAAATGGGACACCCTGTACTAAGCTTCTATAATTTGTTTTCAATAATTTCTCATCAAACTTTGAAATTGACGCCCGCTTCAGTTACGTTGACGTCTGTTATCAGAATTAATTGTTTTTCATGTCACTCATTTAAAAGATGAAAAAATGTGTTGATTTTTTTGAAAATGTGAATTATCTTCTAAACCATCATTTTTTTGGAAAAAACATAAATATAGAAAAGATGAAGAATGACATATTCAATGGAACTAAGTAATCAAATAAATAGAGTGGCATTTGAAAAAATCAAGATATGGCCTTTCAAAGTGTACCAAAATCATTGTGTCACAGTAAGGTAATGTCACAATTAAAATAAATTATCTCTCTATCAAAAGATACCCAGAACAATTACTTAGACACAGCCCAAATAACAACTTGATATTGAAAAAACCTAGTGACCTGCGATTTTTTAAAAAAATGCCTGCAAAGGCATTAATTTTCAGAAAAAATTGAATAACTTCTGAACGGCTGAAGCGATTTGCAAAAACTTAACGAATTTACAAATCTCAATAAAGGACAAATTCAAATATGTGTGAAAATATATAGAGTGCTATTTAAAAAAAGTATCTTAAAATTTGCTCCGTAAAAATGGTACACCCTGTAAAGGGCAAAATAATTTTAAGAACTGCACTCTGACCTCCCATTTGTAGAACCGTTTGGTTCGTTTCGATATCATAAACGGTGTAGGTACAATGAAGCTTTCCCATATCAATGACTCACCCTGTATATATATATATATATATATATATATATATATATATATATATATATATATATATATATATATATATATATATATATATATATATATATATATATATATATATATTTATATATATATATATATTTATTTATATATATTTATATATATATATATATATATATATATATATATATATATATATATATATATATATATATATATTGTTGTAACACTTTAGAACAATGGACCCTTTATTAAAAGATAAGAATGCTTAGGTCAGCATCATAAAATGTTATATAAACAGCGGTATCTCCCCCGCAATTTCAGTTCTTCTCGTGTTCCCAAGCAAACGCATAGTTTTTCTCTTGTTTCCAACCAAGTATCATCCCGTGTTCCAAACAAATATAGTCTCTTTACTGCTTCCCATGAGATAGTAAGTCTACGTTAATCATTGTATATCTACGTATATTGTGAATAAGTGTATTGGAAGTATAATAATTAATAAAGTTATTCAATATATCTCTTCGAGTATTAGTATACAACAAATAAATAATAAAAGTGCCAAAGCCCAAAGTGCTATAAAGTGAATAAAGCCATTAGTGCTAAAGTGAGTAAAGTTATAAGTGCTAAAGTGAATAAAGCCATAATTGTTGAAGTGCCTCAAGGAAGGTTTATCAAGTCTACGTGTAAGAGTTTATGGAGCCATCTCATAAAAAGCTACCCTGGTGTCAGAAGTCCTGATAGGATAGAACTGGAGTAATTAGAGCAGTGTTCCTCTTTTGAGAGTTCTACCCTGTATGTTGTAGTCTGAGCAGTGTCCCAGAGGAATACAACAATATATATATATATATATATATATATATATATATATATATATATATATATATATATATAAAATGAAGTGAACTAGGACATTTATTTGAAACTAATCAAACAAACCTCCTAGCGGAGCTGGTTATACGAGTTCACGAAACATCGAAATGCCCCCATATACCTTAGGATGGTGTATGTTAGAAACATTAAATTGTTTATCACAATCAATGGAAATGATAGACAGTCTGTTTCGCCATTATTTGGGGGTCATCAGTATCATCTATCCATCGAAAGTGATAACCAATTAAATATTTCTAACGGCGTTATATTTTCCTTCCAATGACTATATGGCATATAAATATGACACAGCACCACCAGTCGGAAACAAATGATCTCGTTGCCGAAATGTTTTCTTCTATCTGTGGGATGTGGTTCATTTGTTTCCGACTGGTGGCGCTGTGTCATATTTATATGCCATATAGTCACTGGAAGGAAAATATAACGCCGTTAGAAATATTTGGTTGGTTATCACTTTCGATGGATAGATGATACTGATGACCCCCAAATAAGGGCGAAACAGACTGTCTATCATTTCCATTGATTGTGATAAACAACTTAATGTTTCTAACATACACCATCCTAAGGTATATGGGGGCATTTCGATGTTTCGTGAACTCGTATAACCAACTCCGCTAGGAGGTTTGTTTGATTAGTTTCAAATAAATGTCCTACACTTCATTTTATTGCCACGAACGTGTATCGTTAACACGAAGAATTCTGTTTTCTATATATATATATATATATATATATATATATATATATATTGATTGTAATTTATTAGATATATGATATGAAGTATGAGCTTCAAGATAAATATCACTTTTGTTCTTTTTCTTCTTATAGATATTCTTTTGGTTTGTTAAATTTATTCTGCTGATATCAATCTGCCAAATTTTGTTATTCGATCAATATTATACTTGGCATTTGTGTACTTATGCAATATAAATTTGTTTCGACTTTTTTCTTATCGCACATCGTCCCAGATAAGACACAAGATAAAACGAAATGTTGTCTAATCTCCTATTATCGCTTAGATATTAACAATCATTACTGAGTAAAGTAATAGAAATAAAACATTTCAAAACTGTATAATCGAATCACTTTTTTTGTATTTCGTTACAGTAGGTACCTTCTGAATAGTTTCATTTCATGCATGAAATTCTTCAGATAACCAGTGCAATACGGCAACAACTGACAAATTATTTCAAATAGATGGAATATTTTTTGAAGTAAATATTAGATGATATTAATTTTTAACTAGAATTTTCACCTAAATTACTGAAGTTTTGAAATAACGAAAAAGTACTGCAAATAGGTACTCACAAAATATTCCAAATATCTCAAATTCACTTCAAACTTAAAGTGTAGCTACTTAAAATACTATATTAATTTCAACAAACAAGTAATTCAAAATTTCACCTGTGACACTAAAATATTAAACTAAACGTGCGTCACGCGTATTTTATTTAATAAATATGTAAATTGTTTTTATAAACCATTGTTTTAATATGTTTATTAATTAATAAGGTAATGTAATGTAACGGCCCAATCAATCCACAAAATGTTATTAAATAGCTCCAGATAAAAAGAAAAATTAAGATTCATACAAGTTTTTGAACTAACATTCTACCTTAGATTCGACATAATAAAAATTTTAATCACCCTTCACATCTTCAACTGTTCAGTTTGAATTTAACCAAAAACAATCCCAAAAATTCAAGAAATTTTACCATATTCGATTCAATGAATTTAATTTTTCGCTACAAAACATTTTTGAGACACTCGATGTCATTCTATTTTTTAGTGGTCGATGCGCACAACAATTCTTTATTTATTTTCACTACCGTAGAACGGAGCTAAATTGGAAATGCGGGGATATTTTAGAATTCATAACCTGTAACTTCATCTGGCAATCCTGTTTAGGTAAAACACAATTCCGCGTAAATTACACTGTAATAGTATAGTACATAACCTTACTCATTCAGACTTTTGATGATTTCAGTATTCGTAAGCGTGGTAATGGTCTGTTAGACATTGAAAGTGAGGCGGAAAATCAACCAATATTTGAGCCTGTCAAACTTTCAGTGCTAGTGCGTCGTGGGTGAGAGTTATAGCAGTGAAGTTTTATATAAAAAATGGTGTTGATGTTAGTATCATTGTGCAAAAAAGTTATAAACATTATGCTACCCCAATATTTTTTATGGTCCTTTTTGAAGATCGGGGCTATTCTGGATGGCGTTTTTATAATCATTCCAAAATATCCCCGGTCTTCAAAAATCACCCCATTCTTTAAATTATCAATGCTATATACCTTTTATTATTCTTGATTTAAAAATGTATGTTTTCCAATTTAACCCCATATACGAGGTAACTATAATTTATGCGTTATTCTTAATGATTCTAAAATATCCCCGACCCACGAGGCTATTTTAGACGGGCCTAAAACAATTTTTTTTCAGCACCCTGTAAGAATGGGGACCTATTTATCATAGAATAATATTTGGTCGTATATAAACCTATCCAAAAAGCATATCAAAATAGATTATTTTTAATTACTCTTCCTGCAATATTAAAAATAATGAAAAAAAATTCTACAATAGCCCCGTTCTACGGTATGTAAAAATAGTAATGTTTATTCTTAAAAATTACTACCTTATATATAATAAATTATTATTTACTTTTAGGGCCTTTCGTGTAGATCAAATGAAGTAATCTTTGACCTGTAATGAATTGATGACATTTCAAATTAGATTAAAAGAGCAATGTCAAAAATACATCGTAAGTTCAAAGTTACTACAAAATTTGAAGGTTATAATTTTTGATCAATTAAATCAAATTTATAGAAAATATCAGTGCTTCATTTATAAGGTTATCAACCTGTAGTTTATCCAATAATTATTATCAAAACGAGTAAATGCAATAATCGAATAATTCGCTTGCTTCAGAGATTAAGAGTGCATTGCTCGATAAAAATTTTGGATGCCTGTAATCGTTGATATTTATTGAAGTTTAGATTGCAAAATATTGACCCCCGTGGTCCTCTGAAAAATATGCATGTTTTAGTTAACGCTGCGGATATTTGAGTGTTATTCGTACCTTGTTATTGACTTACGGGAAAGATAACCAACTCACGATTTTTCGTAGCAAAAAATGAGTCCAGTTAAATAAAAAAAAAGGTTTCAGTTTAGGTATATTTTTATATACGACTAATAGAAAAATGACCATGAACTATTTAATGATTTATTTGATTTTCTTATCAATTAGATCAAGAATTATTCACGGTTCCTCATTTTTTTGGAATAACCAAATAATTGAACGAATTGATTTAGTTTTGATTGCAGAAAAATTAATTTTAAAAACTAACAAGTTATAGTCTGATTACTGATTGATTTTATGAACAATTTTGAAAATTTTCACTAAATACAATGAATGTATTAAGTTCACAATTATTTTCAAGAATTTCCAGAAAATATGAATTTCATCTAACAGTAATTTCTTTTAATTTTTTGGTATTATTAAAAATTGCTATGAACAAACTTTATCTCGAATTGAAAATTAGATTCAAATGTACATTGTTGTAGGTATTCAATTTGAGAGAAATATAGTCTGTCCAGTCTAAGTTGGCGTGTACGTCACAGTCATGCGCAAATAACGACGCAAGGCTGCCTACCCAAATAAATAAAATTCGAAATGGTCAAAATTCATATCTGTCGTAAGTAATTTTCTGAAAAAGTAGTTATATGGTGATAGTGACCGGATCATCCATTTCGACAAATATTCTGTTCTTAACATATCAAATCGTATGTATCTCTCAAGAAAAACTAACATTCCGAGTAATGAAAATAAGTTGAATGTTTGTTAAGTTGTCATTTAATTGAAAAATTTGCAATGTTGTCGGACCCTCTCGACCAATGCCGGTAATCGGCATTTCACGTTTGACAGTCGCCGAGTAACCTAGAAGATTTTGTAAATAAGTTTGATTTATCGATCGATGAATATGGATTCCATATAGATAGACACTTCTGGTAGGGAATAATGGTCAATTTGAATTTACCGCTAAAAATCCCCGCCATGTCAAACATGCAAGATATCTCATTTTGTTGAGAATTGGGTTAGCTATTTAGATTTAAGATTATCTATTATGTCTGGCAATAGTGTTTACGATCGACGTCATATACAATTGGTGACGTACACGCCAACGGTCGCTGGACAGACTATATTTGATATATTTTTATGTTCTAAGATAGCATAATAGTAAATGCACCTTGATAATTTATTTATGTAATTTCAAGGAATTCTAATATTATTAAGGTTGATGTTCAATTGAAAAAATGTACATAACTTTTCCGAGGTTATTATGCAGAAGCTAATGGAAACAAGATAGTACCTACTCCAAGTATGAATAAAAACAATAAACTATATCGCACGAGAATGTCAGTATGTAGAAGCATTAGATGCTATTACATAATATTTTTTGTTGTGATTGATGTTATGAAAACATTACTCAATTAATGTGTTAAGAGTATGAGCATACCAGTTGACAATAATTGTAAAATGAATTATTTTATTATGTATCAATTATTTTAAAGAATCATCAAAATTCTGTAATACAGAGGATGACAAAAGTGATATTATCAAATTTTATCAGAGTACAACAGTGATCGAGAAGGTCAAAGATAAAACTAATTTAGTGTTGAATAAAATTAAGATTTCTGACAAACCCCATATATGATAATTTTAATATATATATATATATATATATATATATATATATATATATATATATATATATATATATATATATATATATATATATATATATTATATATATAGGTATCTATATATATTTACTTGTCCTTTTATTTAACTGTTTGAGTTAGAAAACCCAATTTATCGAAGTTTCGCCTGTCTGAGAATTGAAAGTAGCCATTTCTGATGTATAAATATAAATATATTGGAAGATTTAATAAGTTTACTAACATAAAGACGACAAATTATTCAGGATATAATCTAACTTAAACATGAATGCCTTGAAAGTTATATGCAGGAATTTCAAAAATATATTCATATACACTGATTAACGTATTCAGTTTTTATACAATTTATATACATTAATATCAGATGTTTTTCCTACTGCATGAGATTTTTTTGGAAGTCGCTGCACAGCTTCAAAAATTCGAAATCGCTAATTTCCTTCAATATTTTTGTTGACAATGACATAAAAAGAATACATCTAATATATTAATCATATTAATATATACTCAACTCGTAACTATGAATTAAACAAATTTATTCAATTGTTATAATTAATAACTAAGTTTAAAATATCAATTTTTTTCTACAAGACCCTTGCAATAGCCAGGTACCAGGCGATTGACCTTACCCTCCTCGCCATAGTATACTTATGTATATAAGTATATATATATATATATATATATATATATATATATATATATATATATATATATATATATATATATATATATATATAAATATATATATATACATATATATATACCTATACTAGCTGACCCGGCAAACGTTGTTCTGCCATATAAATTATTTTTATCTATCTATCTTTCTATCTATTCACCTATCTGCCGATGTATATCTACCTACCTATCTAACTATCTATCTTTCTATCTAGATAGTTATCTGTCTTTCTATCTATCTATCTACATATCTATCTAACCCGGCAAACGTTGTTCTGCCATAAAAATTATTTTTATCTATCTGTCTTTCTATATATTCATCTATATGCTAATGTATCTCTATCTATCTATCTAGATAGTTATCTATCTTTCTATCTATCTATCTATCTATCTATCTATCTATCTACATATCTATCTATCTATTTGACCCGGCAAACGTTGTTCTGCCAAATAAATTATTTTTATCTATCTAAATAGGGGTTGATCGTAGAGGGGTGAAAATTTAGGGTTGTATATATTTTGAATGCATGTATCAAAAATAGAACAGAAAATGTTGTCAGAAAAATAAAGAAAAAAATTGAGGGGTGGACTACCCTTAACATTTAGGGGGATGAAAAATAGATTTTGTCGGATTCTCAGACCTAACCGATAGGCACACAAAATTTCATGAGAATCGGTCGAGTCATTTCGAAGGAGTTTAACAAATAAAAAATAAGGGTTGATCGTAGAAGGGTGAAATTCAGGAATGTATGTATTTTTGTATGCTGTATCATAAAAAAATAAAAACAAAAAATTTTGTCTAAAAAATAAAAATAAAATTTAGGGGTGGACTACCCTTAACATTTAGGGGGATGAAAAATAGATGTTGGCCGATTCTCAGACCTACTCAATATGCTCACAAAATTTCATGAGAATCGGTCAAGCCGTTTCGGAGGAGTATGGGAACGAACATTGTGACACGAGAATTTTATATATATATATATATATATGTATATATATATATATATATATATATATATATATATATATATATATATATATATATATATATATATATATATATAGGTATATACTGAAACAATGATTATTGTACGCATAATAATCATAAAGTTTTTAATATTTTCGTTAATAATAATTCTGGATAAATTCCCTGATGTACAAAACAGATAAACGTTATATTCTTGAAAAAATTGTCTAACTTCACCTTATTTTTGGATTAATATAATTTTAGTTTTATTATGAGTACATGAAAATAGCTTATATACATTTTCTAGAGTTTCAAATATGAATATATATCATTTAATCGATATTTGATATAGTGTCTTGTAATGTAAAGATTCATGCACCAATAAATGAATAATTGTGATGTTGACTTAGTCAAGACTTATCCACGTAAACAATTTCAAAATGACGATAATCGTTAACAAGGTTGAACGAATACCTTAAAATAAATTCTATTAAGTAACCGAAACTAGGCACGTGAAATGATTTTTAAGCGGATGCAAAAAATTCAGCAACGTACTAGCCTATCCTTGTGAGACTGGACATGCGATGTTTTCATTCGATAATTTACCGGATACAGCATCCGATACACCCTGGACCATACTGAGTGAACAAACGATGAATGAAACTAACTGAATGTGCCAATGAAAGAAGGGATATCGCCGCATTCGATTGGTCGAGTATATAGGCTCCACCTAAAGCATAATCTTGTCCCCCCTCTGTTACGTCTTAAGCCGCTAGATCTTAGTATATAAAGCTAACTTTACTGTAGCATAGTAGTGAATAGATTCTGTGCATCTGAGAAAATTGAGGCAAAAAAATTCAATACTTAATCAAAATGTTGATATATGGTACTAAGAGACTGTTATGGGAAATATTCCAACAAGAAATGTCCACGATGTTGTTAGTTTTTATAAGTGTATTAGTGATAGTTCGTATTATTCAAATAATCAGGGAAGCTAAATCTTTACCTCCAGGGCCATGGGGGTTGCCGATTTTGGGATCTTTGCCTTTTTTGAAAGGCGATCTTCATTTACATTTTCGAGACTTGACCCACAAGTACGGTTCATTGTTCTCAACGAGACTAGGCAGCCAATTAATAATTGTACTTAGTGATTACAAAACGATAAGGGATGCTTTTCGTAAGGAAGAGTTAACTGGAAGGCCAAAAACCGAATTCACGAACCTCTTAGGAGGATATGGTAAGTACTTTGAATATCCACTAAAAAGTAAACAGTATTTGCATAATACTAAAATTTTAATGAAAATCAATTAACGAAAATCAAGTTTCACTCATGATTTTAAGAATAAATTTAGGGTTTAATTGACTGGTAAACCGTTGAGTTAAGTAGTTGGTGTTCAGGCACGCTTATATATCTATAATAATTTGTCTGAATCGACTTGACTCGCATATAATTGACACACTTTGGTGGCCTTCACGGGTCATCTTTGCATGAGTAAAAGTGATCGCAGGACTTATTGTTATCTCAATTCATTACCGTTAACCCAAATTCTGTCTTCTTCATTCAAAATTTTCAGATAAAAACTACATTTCGGCATATTTTGATTCATAAACTGGTTTCGATAACTTCGCGAGGAAGTTTACAGTGATTGTATTTAATTACGTATCTAATTATCACATTACTCTTGTGACTTCACATTCGTGAAATAAATCAACCAAATATATTTATCACTAATATATCCATACATACATATAAATATATATTATATATATATATATATATATATATATATATATATATATATATATATATATATATATATAAATATTTATATATATATATATATATATATATATATATATATATATATATATATATATATATATATATATGTTATATCGTAGGTTTTCACGGATGGTGTAATGAATCAGAGAAAGAGTCCGGGGTACAATCAAAAGTAGGAGCCGTCGAAACACCAGACGCACAGCAGCACTTGAAAATGCCACATGAGATTTAGGCGAAACGTCGTGAAACAAACGGTGCTTCTCAGCGCCAACAGAACTTCCGAAATCGGATTGAACCCCGGAATCTTTCTCTGATATATATATATATATATATATATATATTATTATATATATATATATATATATATATATATATATATATATATTATATATATATATATATATATATATAATCTTCTTGATAACTATTAGCAATAACAGGCTTGTTTGAATTCTTAAAAAACTCGATTTTATTAAAAAGTTGACGTTTCACCAAGACATTCATGGCTATATCAAAACTTTTGATAAAGCCACGAATGTCGTGGCGAAACGTCAACTTTTTAATAAAATCGAGTTTTTTAAGATTCAACAAGCCTGTTATTGCTAATAGTTTATCAAGAGATTAGAAATAGTTCACAGGCAACAACAATTCGAATAAATAATTATATATATATATATATATATATATATATATATATACCTATATATATATATAAATATATATATATATATATATATATATATATATATATATATATATATTATATATCAGAAAAAATGTATTATAAATATCGATAAAATCAAATATCTGTATTTACAGGAGTTATAAATACTGCCGGTAAACTGTGGAAGGATCAAAGGCGTTTTTTGCACGATGGACTTCGTCATTTTGGAATGTCCTACATGGGTACTAGGAAATCGCAAATGGAAAACAGAATCAAGAATGAAGTGGAAGAATTTTTGTGCGTTCTTAAAAGTCAGAAAGACGAGAAAATTGATTTAAATCCATACCTGGCTGTCTCTGTTTCAAACATTATATGTGAAGTTCTTATGAGTGTGAGATTTTCACACGACGACCAAAGATTCAGACGATTCATGCATTTGATTGAAGAAGGTTTCCAGCTTTTTGGTTCTCTTGAAGCAGCTCTATTCATCCCGTTACTGAAATATCTTCCGGCGCAACTTAGAACACTGTCGAAAATTGAAAAGGTAAGTTTGAATATCATAAACACAAACACGTGAAAATGAATAATTTTGACGATTTCGAACTGTTGTTTCAACTTTGATATTTTTCTAGAATCGAAATGAAATGGCAGAGTTCCTCCAGGAAACAATCGATGAACACAAGAAAACATTTGATAAAAGTCACATGAGAGATATTCTAGATACGTACTTGTACGAGATCCAGAAGGCTGACGAAGAAGGAACAGGTCACTGCTTGTTTGAGGGAAAAGACCATGGTAAGCTTAACTACAAAAATTCTTGCAATAATCATAATTAGACAAAACAACTCTGATTCTGATGGGCTCATAGTTTAGATAATAATGATAACAAACAATATGTAATAACTTCAATTTGCTGAGTTAAAAATATCGTATTCACTAGGTGAAATAGTCTAATATCCATTCATTTTCAGATCGTCAGATGCAGCAGATTCTTGGAGATCTCTTTTCAGCGGGCATGGAAACCATCAAGAGCTCTCTTCAGTGGGCAGTTCTTTTTATGCTACACCACCCCGAATTGATGAGATCTGTGCAACAAGAATTAGATGAGGTAGTGGGTAGGCATCGCCTTCCTAAATTAGAAGACTTGACCTATCTGCCTATTACAGAATCGACGATTTTGGAAGTTTTGAGAAGATCTAGTATTGTACCGATGGGGACTACTCACGCACCAACTAAGTGAGTAGTTCAAATGAGCCTTTCTAGACATTTCACGTGTTCTTCCATTCACACTAATTAAATTAGGGGAAAAGTAAGAGCTTGCGATTATTCGAAAGAGAAAATAATAATTTTCGAAATAATTATTCAAGCAAAATGTACATATTCTTGGGGGATTTTTGGATATTTGCTGAAATTGGGTGGTCATTTCTTTATGTCGTCTAGACTGCAAAACGAGAGACCTGCTATGTTACCTCATAATTCATTTCCGTTTCATTTTGAGAAATTTCACGTTTCTACTTCGTATTATTATCCCATTATACAATGCTGAAGAAAAAAAAAACGTGCGTATCTCCCCACGTCTGTATTATATTAACACCTGCAAAAGTGAAAGCTTAACGATAACCAAAATTTAAAGTTCAATAACCTTTTTTGATATACTCAGACGATTTCACAAAAGCAATTTCGCAAGACACGCAGTTTAAGGTGATCGAAAGAAAAGGTATATTCTTTTATGTAATAGAACGCACTATAAGAATATTTAAATATACTTGATATTCGGTATATGGAAGATTAAATTATACAAATAAAAGAAAGCCTAACAATTATTAGAAGAAAAAAAAGGAATAAATCATTTGAATTGATAAAATATCAACAACTTGAGACTTAATTGCAAATTTTTTTTTCAGGGATCTGAAACTTAATGGTTTCAATCTACCACAACATGCACAAGTTATTCCACTTCTCCATGCTGTTCATATGGATCCTAATTTATGGGACGAACCTGAAAAATTCAATCCCTCTCGTTTCATTAATTCTGAAGGAAAAGTTGTGAAACCTGAATATTTTCTACCATTCGGAGTTGGAAGAAGAGTTTGCCTGGGAGAAATTTTGGCAAGAATGGAGATCTTCTTGTTCTTCTCATCGCTCCTACATTCTTTTGAAATCTCCGTACCAGAAGGAGAAACTCTGCCGAGTTTAAAAGGAATTGCTGGAGTAACAATAAGCCCTAACGAGTTTAGGGTTACTTTGAAACCAAGACCTAACGGTTGGGAGACCCAACCTACCAGTATACGTACAACTGGTAGTCACTAATTTCCATGGATGAGTATCACCTCCAGTGATAAGGAAAACGGGTCGATTTCATAGTACAAGTGTATAGTTATTTTAGTTTTAATATTTATCGCGTGACATTTTCACTTTAGAAAATTGATAAAATTCATTTATGTTTAAATGGGGTCAGAATAAAAACATTTTAATGACATAAATGGGGAATTTTCCTCATGGATCATCGCAAATTTTGCATAATTGGAAAAAATATCCATCGAGATGATCTGCCTTCAATGAAGACGAAAAATAACAGTTTTTGCGCAAAAGAGCGCGGTGACTGATTTTGAGGTTCCTTTTAGATTATAGGCAACGTACTTACCGTTATACAGTGTGGAACAGCGAAATGGAATAAATTCAATAACGAATAAATGAGAGCGTGTTGGGAAAAACGCTTAGACACGTCGATTTGTATTTTCAGATGCGCATTTTTTTCAACAAAAAAAAATTATATAGGGTGTGCCATGTGACAGTGGCCGATACCAACCTTCTTATTTTAAATACAACCCCCTGTATGTTATTAGTTTTTTGAATTCTTCAGAAAATTCTAGACATAATTCATGTACAATGTCCTATACCTATCTTCAAGTGTTTCGGAAATATTAAGTGTTTTCAGATGTATTACAAAAATTAACATTAAAAAAAGAAAATTATTTTATTTCACAAATATTGTAAAAAAAAACAAAAAACCATTAATTTCAATGTAAGAGATGTTCAAAATGTCTAGAATTTTCTGAAGAATTAAAAAAACTAATAATATACAGAGGGTTGTATTTAAAATAAGAAAGTTGGTATCGGCCACTGTCACATGACACACCCTATATAATTATTTTTTTTTGAAAAAAATGCGCATCTGAAAATACAAATCGACGTGTCCAAGCGTTTTTCCCAACACGCTCTCATTTATTCGTTATCGAATTTATTCCATTTGGCTGTTCCACACTGTATATTTCATTTCATATAATTAGATCTCCTTGGTCTTTCACAGGCTGTGTAATAATTGTGTTCAATTGATCAGCCTTTTATTGATAATATTTCATCATATGTATGAGTACTAGTCAAGCCGAATTATGTCGACTTTTTTTGCGAAGCGAAATTTTTTTCAATTTAGGAAGACACTTCGAATCTGAAGCTTTGACTTATTAAATAAGTTGAACCTACTATTTCGATAATTCTATTGATGAGCAGCCAACAAGTAAATAATTCCAATTAGATTAAATTCAAATTAATTTCGTAATCACAAATACCAGCTTCGTATATTTTATTGTTACCTTAATGATATATTGCTTCTATATCAAAAGAAAAGAGTTCCCATGAGTAATTCAGAATTCCATTTGTGTGCTCGTACCATTTTTATTTTATACTAGTATTAATTTGTAGATTATTACCATATACCAATTAAGTGTTCAATTGTACATCTACTGATATTACTTCCTTTTAAGTTATCTGTTATTATGAATAAAATAAATATGAATAATGCATCGAAACAAATGGTTTTAATGACTACCTATGCCTCAATAATTAGTTGCTTTGCATTGAGAATACGTTCATTTAATTTAACTCCCAAATAGCGAAAGAACTTTAATTTTTTCCAATAAATATTCGCAAATAACGTTGTTTCACGCAAAAAAAAAATTTCTCCATAATGTCTTCGACATTTCATCATGAAAGACTTACACCTTGATGACAATCATAATTGTAATTGTGTAATCAAATAAAGCAGTCGACTTTGTATACCGGGTGTCCACGGAAGGTGGCTCGCCCCTATAACTTTTTTGTTTTCGGAGATAATGAAATGAAATTTACAGGATCTGTTTAATGCATAAAACTGCGTTTTTTGACAAGTAACTCAACTTCATGCAACTTCCGGTTTCACCGGAAGTGACATAAACTTTCGATTTTCAAATGGGACACCTGGTATATTTTCAGTTTTTTGTCTCCATATGACATTTAGAATACAACCATGTATCATTTGCTACTTTTTGTAACCGTTGTTCAATTTTTTTTTCAAAATAAGTAAGGTAATGAGATTTCAGGTTTTTATCGAAAGTTTTCTTTCAACCTAATACCTAGAGTGCGGTATCAAATTGATCGTAATGAAATTATCTTTTTTTTTAACCCGACGAGCCACCATGTTGCCATTTGAAAAAAAATAGTAATAAAAGTTTTAAAATTAAACTTCACATAGCTGGAACATTTTGATCGAAAACAGTGAAGTTGTATTTTAACATAAATTTTAGGACCGAAATTAGTTATTTGAACGCATCCATAGCCCTCTAGAATGAAAATTTATTTCGAAAAAAAAATAAAAAAAAGGTTACAAAAAGTGACAAATGATACATGGTTGTATTCTAAATGTCATATGGAGACATAAAAACTGAAAATATACCCAGTGTCCCATTTAAAAATCGAAAATTTATGTCACTTCCGGTGAAACCGGAAGTTGCATGAAGTTGAGTTACTTGTCAAAAAATGCAGTTTTATGCATCAAACAGATTCTCTAAATTTTATTTCATTATCTCTGAAAACAAAAAAGTTATAGGGGCGAGCCACCTTCCGTGGACACCCGGTATAAACAACCATAGTTTTTGAAATTACACTTAAAACAAAATCTACTTTCGTTCATTTCGAGAAAACAAGAATAATGTCACCAATACAGATATTTCAACTTCAAACCTCAATTATTAATTATTTATTAATCACTTACTGTACATACGAGTCGATAATGTAAATTAATTTAAGAAGTAAAACCACTGGAATTGAACTATAGGTCCATTGAATTTATAAAAAGTGTTACATCTCTTTTATCATTACAAAGATGACACATAATTTTTTGATATAACTCTTGAAATCATCAACGAGAAACACGAAACACGTTATACAGGGTGATTCATTAATATGTGTAAATATTTTAACAGGAAAATTTTGAGCTCAAAATATGAAGATCTAACCCAATTTCCTTATACAAAATATTTCTCCTTACTGATTTACAGGGTGTTTTATTTAGATTATTGAAAATGAAATATGTTCATTACTCGAATGCTGCTTGATATTTCTTTATGATATTTGGCAGTAAGTTAGAGTAGTTTGGGGCACATCAAATAATAGTAAAGAAGACTTTCTAGCTATCACCAGTGGCGTACGGCAGGGGCACGGGAAGAGTTCTCGTTTCATAAATTCTACGCCACTGGCAGAATTGTCATTTTAGTATAATTTTTCGATTCTCCAATATTTTCTCTGTAAATAAGGCACTCCTGTTTCGTAACGCTAGAGCCACTATTTTTCGAGATATTTAACGTTGAACATATAGCTGCACAATTCTTTTGATTTTTATGTAAGAGTCATGTCGGTGTTTTTTGTCATACGATTGGATATATTACTTAAAATAATCATTATTAGGTATTTTGTTTCAATTCATAATAATATTAACAAACAATTTAAAGCAGAACAACTACAAAAATATCCGGCGCTACATAAAAAAGTTAAAATAAATACTTAATTATCAAGATCTTGTTTACAATTTTTTGGAGAATATCAAATTTATGAGCAAAACTTAAAAACAATTAACAACAAATGTTCAATGTGATCTCCGTTAACCTCAATGAGATTATCCATTCTTTCGCTAAACGATCTTCTAACTTTAAAAAATATGTTTGGCTGATTCGCAATAAAATTGGCGGAATTTACAATTTGCTGCCATAGTTCCTGCCAAGTATTTATCGTTTGGGATATTTTTTTAGTTGTTCTGTTTTAAATTGTTTGTTAATATTATTATAAATTGAAAAAAAAACCTTATAATGATTATTTTACGTAATACATGCAATCGTATGACAAAAAACACCGACAAACTCGTACATAAAAATTAAAAGAATAGCGCAGCCATATGTTCAACGTTAAATATCTCGAAAAATAGTGGCTCTAGCGTTACGAATCAAGAGTGCCTCATTTACAGAGAAAATATTGGAGAATCGAAAAATTATACTAAAATGACAATTCTGCCAGTGGCGTAGAATTTAGGAAACAAGAACTCTTCTCGTGCCCCTGCCGTACGCCACTGGTGATAGCGAGAAAGTCTTCTTTACTATTATTTGATGTGTCCCAGAATACTCTAACTTACTGCCAAATATCATAAAGAAATATAGAGCAGCATTCAAGTAATGAACAAAATTCATTTTTAATAATCTGAATAAAACATCCTGTGAATCAGTAAGGAGAAATATTTTGTATGAGCAAATTGGGTTAAATCTTCATAATTTGAGCTCAAAATTTTCCCTTTAAAATATTTACACTTATTAATGAATCACCCTGTATATCTACTGTTACCTACGATTGGGTTTAAGCAAGAAAAAAATATTTTTGTAGACTTGGAAAAATATTGTAGAAACTTATATACTTATTCAATTTTATTATTTTGAGTGACAAGAAGGATTTTGAAGATCAATAAAGATATATCAAAAATAACTATTATTGACAATAAAGATGGCTATGAACCTCTAGACCAGTGGTTCTCAAACTATGCGCAATACTCTCTTGGATGGACAGTGATCGACAACTATGAAATAACTTTAGGCATTGTGAATATTATGACCACAACTGAAATTAAACATTTGTTATATTAGCTGATATGTGCCTGCTTGAAAGTACACTTTAAACTTATTTTTACCCCGAGGCGAAGCTAAGGGGTTATAGTATCACGACAAAAAGTTAGTAGCTGGTCCGATTTTAAAAATTCCAACGTATATCGATAAAACACATATGATTTCATAAGAAAAGTGTTTTCAAAAATTTTTCCCCACGAAGAATGAAAAAGTTATAGCGTTTTTTAGATTGTTCTGTCCATAGACATGTGGTGCTATCTATAAATCTTAAACCTAAACCGATTTTTACAATAATGAAATAAAATAATAGCATTTAACGTGTAGTTTTTTAATTTATATAATATTTCAAAAAATATTGACGTGGCGCCACCTAGAAATAAAAAAATTAGTAAAAATTTTGAATTTCACTCAAATGCTATACATTTCCCGATATAGTCACCATGGGGAAAAATGATCTGCGATAGACTTATCAGGCATTACGACATGCACATGCGTCGAGGGGTTTTATCATTCCTAGTGCTACGCATTAGGGTGTCCGGATTTTTTTATTTAAATTTTGTTTGTATATTTAGACCTTGAAGGAGCAACGTAAATGAAATAGTTTCACAATGATAAGGGGATGGAAATAGTATATATCTGGCAGTAGCTCAAGAAAGAACTACCAGTTATTATTCTATTTGCAAGGAACGACCGATAAGTTTGCTCACAAAAGGATATGTTATACAATTCTAGTCACTAGTCCAATGTAGGCTACAAGAAAGTGTATGCTGAGAAATATAATGAAAACCAATTAGTTTTTTTCGAAATTAACCAATGGAAACACTGAATGCTGGGTTATTCTCGTTTTTTTCATCAAGTTTGAACCACAGCTCATTCAAGGTAAAAACTGTGAGGCGCGAAATATGAACGTTTGAGAACCGCTGCTCTAGAGTGTCATACTTTGAAGGTCGATGATATCCACTATTGTTTTTATATTGTTGAAAAAGATTTCGTAGAAAAAGATTCAATGAATGGGTTCTGTTTTTACAAATTTCACGTAATTTCCGCTTTTGGAAGTTTTTTCAAAACATTATTGCTACTTCCACGTTCCAATGTGGAGTAATAGGTACCTTTAATTGGTCAAGGATGCATAGAGAATCCCAGAGTAGGATGTAGTCAACGAAATTTACGGAAATATCACTGAAAAATTACTACTTTTGTCAAAATTCGAACAAACAATGAAGAGGTCATAATAATAAATTATGTAGGTGGGAATAATCAATAAATACCATTTAATAATTCCAGTATGAAAAATTTAATTAAAATTCGTAAATACAAAATATTAACTTCAGTTTCAACATTTCCTGAAATTTATTTTATGATCATTTGGGGTGAGAGTGATACCACAGTTTCCTGTTAGGTCAACGATCTCCATATTGTCCACCGTAAGTTCATATTTTTGTAATATGAGAGAACAAAAAAAATATAGCAGCATTTTAGCCAATTCATCACCCACACACATTCGCTTCCCTGCAAACAAATATTTACATTAAACCTGGTATGGGAAAAAAATTTATTCTAATCGTTTACCAATTTGAAATGGTATAAAAGCTTCTGGCTTGAAGAATCTTCCATTTTCATCCAGAAATCTGTATGGATCGAAATTTTCAGGGTCTCTCCATACTTTATCATCCATATGTACAGCCCATTGTAAAGGTACTAACATTGAATTATTGGGTATGTTGAATCCTTCTATTTCGAGATCACTGAGTGTACCGTGAGGAATTCCAATAGGAACTGTTGATCGTATTCGTTGTACCTCGGCCACAGACGCTTCGAACAGAGGTAAATATTGAAAATCGCCCATTGTAGGTGTTTTTCCTTGAAGAACCGATAGAAGTTCTTCACGGACCTTTTTCTGAAAATCGGTATGTACGGAGATATATAAAATATACCAACTGAAAAAATATTGTTTTCATTAAATATTGAAATAATAATTAGCAAGTTATAGGTACACTGCATAATATATACATGTATATCAGGGGCGGCTATTCAAAGGCGGCTAAGGAGGCTAAGCCTCCTCCTCAATAATATTCCGTGTATCACTAATATATTATATTGAAAAGTCAGCATATTCATATTAATCAAGATCATATTATTTTATGCACCTACCTTCCTTTCAACCTACATTATATAATGGTATTTACATTTACTGCATTTCATTCATTTCAAGATTTGTGGCAACGCTGCGGAGGCTTAAAAAGGTATATTCTCAACGTTCATTATGCCTGCCACAGAAAAGCAAACAATGGTGCGAATACTGCCAATGAATACTTCATTGCAATAGAAAAGCAAAACACATGTAAATGGCAACACCGATGGAGCCTGAGTCTCATACAATGTCGACCAATCACAACTATAGAATTTCGGGTAAAATCGAGTGAATTCGTTGGAAAGCATTAATTTAATCGTAGTGTGATCGTAGTGACTAATGGCCGAAAACAGCTTGTTTACTTATATTGCTCGCGTATTGTTTGAAAATGAGTTTGGTTACTGAAGTTAATTTCAAAATTGTTTCTATCCCGGTGACATCGGCTTCCGTAGAGCACTCATTTCCACTCTTAAGAGAATTACAACTTATTTACGAAATTCAATGAGCCAGGTTCGTTTGAAAAATATTAGTTTGTTGTCTATTGAAAAGAAATTGGTGAAACTTTTGGCGAAAGACAAACAATTTTATGAGGATATTATAGATCATTTTGCTAACGTTAAAGATTGCAGAATCACGCTAATCTTCAAAAATATATAATAACTTTTTATTTGCTCTCACCAGCTGTTAACAAATTCGTTAAGTAGGTGGGTAGGTACCTATTTTGTGAAAGAAAAAAAAATTTGATGAATTGATTAATTGGCTGAGAAGAGTTTTCGTGAATATTGTAAATAGGAGTTGTAGGTCTCAAGGTAGACACTCGAAAGTGAAAACAAATTAATAGCTTAGGGTGCTTGTTTTACTTTGATTTTCTTTAAATTATAAGGCGGTTGACCTTGAAATCCTAAAAATTTTCGCCTATGGTGTAATTTTTAACACCTCTTGTAGCCTCCTTAAACCAAAACCTCACGAGCCGCCACTGATGTATATATATATATATATATATATATATATATATATATATATATATATATATATATATATACACGTGAATAACACGACAGAGTGACACTGTAGGTAGATTGGTTTCAGGCCAATCAGATAACATCAACATGACCTCAGTAAAAGTTTTCTGGTTTTTGAGATATGTTATACCATTCTCGAAAGAGCATTAAATAGGCTAGTTTTTAAGATCATTTGCTGATTCAATCCGTTATAATATTTTTTCATAGTGAATAGTCAAACTTTAGTTAAGGTTTTCGGATTCAAATTGAAACGAAACAACTTAATTTTTTTTAAGGTTAGCGAGCTAGTTTTTAATGAAATGATTGGTCGATTGTCTCAACCAACTATTGATGATGGCACAAGAAAAAAAAACAATAAGTTAGAAATTATTTATATTCAAAACAGGCGAAGAAATGACCAAAAAGTATAGATTTTAAAAAAATATATAAGAGTGGCAATATGTCTCAAACCAGAAAACTTTAGCTAAGGTCATGTTGATGCTACCTGATTGACCTGAAGCCAATCTACCTCCAGTGTCAATCTGGCGTGTTATTTACGGGACTCCCTGTATATATATATATATATATATATATATATATATATATATATATATATATATATATATATATATATATATATATATATATATATATATATATATATACCTATATATTTACTTATATACTTATTTATCTTTTATTAGCAATAATCACTTTGAAAACATTCATCGTCCTTTCTAGTGAAAGATATTGTTTTTCAATATAGTGTGTTTATGCAGATAATTATAATATAACAAGAAGAAATTATTCTTATGAAATCAACTCGGAGAGTTGATTTCATAACTTCAACTGATTTAAAAAAATCACTTACTTGAGTGTAGTCAAAGTAGTATCCAGTCCTGCTCCGAACATATCCGCTAGAAGATATTTCATTTGTGTATCACTATAGAATTTGGACTCATTATTTTTTTCTCTTTCCATGAGGAATGCATCCAAAAAATTCTGAGCCACAAAATCCGAATTAATTGTCAGTTTCTCACGAAGAAATTTCTGATGCTTCTCAATTATTTCACCATAAATCTTGTGAGTTATTTCGAGACCTTCTATTAAAAACTTGACAATGTTTTTGAACATTGGAAGGAACCTTGAAAAAAAAATTTATAATCAAATATATCGAATATCTTTCAGGAACTTACTTCAATGAAGAATACGAATATTTAATTGTATACTTTTTTCAATTATATTTGTTAGTTTTTCAGGTAATGGCTATTTCAAGGAAACACTCAATCTTTTCGTAATATATTAGAGATTAAATAAAAAGCACAGTTAAAAAACGTTTTAGAGTGATTAAATGAAAAAAATCAGAATGATTTATATATCACGAGAGCAAAGTTTATTCAGAATTTAGTAGAACAAAAACAATATTCTCATTATAGCCATGTTTAATGTAACCTATATTATAATAACAATATTCACATGAAAACATACAATATGAACGATGAATAATTATGCTTTCACAATTATCCGAAATATATGTATTGTTATGCATAATTACGAATAATTATAGCAATTTTTTATACATATATGTATATATATATTAATTAAAAATAAATAATAAGAAAAAAACTTGTCTAAAAACCACAAAATGAAAATAACTTTTATTCGGAATAAAAGTTATTTTCATTTCGAGGTTTTCAGACAAGTTGTTTTCTTATTATTTATTTTTAATATAAATATGAACTACCACAGAGTTGATTCATCGTCCATCGAATTTATATATATATATATATATATATATATATATATATCTATATATATATATATATATATATATATATATATATATATATATATATATGTTAATTCTCAGGTTCTCGCGGAGATAATCTGGTTGTTTGGTTTCCCGGGTTTGTATCCGCGTATGGGCTTCGTCTTCGTTGAAGTCTGCTCGACGTTTCGGCAAAATCACATTTGCCATCTTCAGGTAGCTCTTCTTGGTCGGAATGAATACACTGAACATTTCAGTGTATTCATTCCGACCAAGAAGAGCTACCTGAAGATGGCAAATGTGATTTTGCCGAAACTTCGATGAGACTTCAACGAAGACGAAGCCCATACGCGGATACAAACCCGGGAAACCAGACAACCATATATATATATATATATATATATATATATATATATATATATATATATATATATATATATATATATATATATATATATATATATATATATATATATATATATATATATATATATATATATATATATATATATATATATATATATATATATATATATATATATATATATATATATATATATATATATATATATATTAATATATAATATATATTATGAAAACCCTCGTATGCGCCTTTGGTACCAACAGTTGTAATGGAAACTATTAACTATTTGAACAAGCACACATTACAGAATATTTAGTTGAAAAAATTGGGCTTTTACAGATATTAATAAAAAACTTATGAGAGTTTAAAGGCTGAATTTTGGGAAATTTGAGAAAAAAAATTAAAAAAATTATATCTCCTTAACCGTGAGTCTTAGCACCCAGGTTCCAAAGAGAAAAGGTAGCAAATGACCCCAATAATACCTCAAAAAGTTTTGGTACTTCATGTGCCGAACACCCTGTATAACTCAATGTGGAGATGCTGAGAAGTTGAAAACTACAAAAAGAATACTTCCCTGATAACAGCTCAATTTACAAACGAATGTTTTTTGGAAGAGCTATCCCTATTTCTGTTAGGTTGTCGAAAGAAAAAAAGGATAAAATTCAAAAGATATTATATGAAATTTCGTAAATATTATTCGTTAGTTTTCTGACCAGCCTTACCTCAATATCGGAATGAAATTCAGAGGTCCTGCTATTCCTATATGTTTAATACCTTCCTCTTGGAGATGTTGAAGATATTTCCATGTTTCATCATCTTTCGACCAACATTCGCCAAACACAATTGTGCTCATGAACGAACCTAAATAATGTCTTAGATGTTCCGAAGGAATTAAAGTGACCGAGTTTCCAAAGCTAGATAAAAACTGAAAATTGAAACCGACTTTTGAAATCAGTTTTTTCTCAAATGAAAAATATTATTTCTTACTTCAGTAAACTCTAAGGAATGTTTTTTTATCAAATTTTCCATAGCCGCATGGGAACCAATTTTAGTTCCGCCAATTTGACGAAGGCATCCATAAACGAATTTTCTCTGATTTTTCCAGAGTTCTCCCTCTGAACATATGATTCCTGTAATGAAAGTTATTTTCGATCAAAATAAGAAATACGAAGGGAAAGAAACGAATAATTAAAAAAATTATGAAATCATTTGCTTAGAAAAAGAATAAAATGCCGGGTAGTTTTAGAAAATGTTACATGTTTGAAAAAAAGGAAATTAATTAATTATAAAACTGATATAAAACATTGAAGTATAACATATAAAGATTTAATTTTTTTAATAAATAACATGAATCAAACTACAACAAATAAATCATATATATATATATATATATATATATATATATATATATATATATATATATATATATATATATATATATATATATATATATATATATATATATATACCGGGTGTAAATGAGTGATGGGCCACCCCAATAACTTTTTAATGGGTTCTTCGATTTTATTGATATTTCGGTGGTTTATTTCAGACATAATTTTGAGTTTTTTCACATACAAAATCAATATGGCTGACTTCTGGTTTCACAGAAAACGATCTAAAAATTAAAAATTCAAATGGAACACCCTGTATATTTTTACATATTTTAATTCTGAGGCTTCGAATACATACATTACATCTGTCAAAAAAAAATTTCATATTTCGTAAACAGGGTCGGTCTCAGGAGCAAAGAGAACTAATAATAATAAGATTTTTAATAATTACTTCGTTATTTAGGAATTGAGAAAACTGATGTGTGAATCATTTTTAAGGAATTTGAAGGAGCTTTTTGAAATACAGGGTGGCCCATGTATGTTTCTATTTAAAGAACTAAGTTTTGGTTCGAAAAACAATTTAATCGTTGACAAACTTCACGAAAATGAATTTTTTGAAAAATTATTACTTTGGGCGATATTTTAAATCAATTATCTATGATTTAGATGACGTCGCAGCCATCTACGATAAAAAAAAACAAAATGAAAAACCAAATTGAAACGGCGCTAGAATTGACATTTGACAGATGGAATGTATGTATTTGAAGCCTCAGAATTAAAATATGTAAAAATATACAGGGCGTTCCATTTGAATTTTTAATTTTTATATCGTTTTCTGTGATACCGGAAGTCAGCCATACTGATTTTGTATGTCAAAAAATTCAAAATTATGTCTGAGATGAACCACCCAAATTGCAATAAAATCGAAGAATCGATTAAAAAGTTATAGGGGTGGCCCATCACTCATTTACACCCGGTATATATATATATATATATATATATATATATATATATATATATATATATATATACAGAGTGGCCACTTTTTTAATGGGATTGTATTGGTAACTTTTAAACCATAAGAATTAGAAGGTCGGTCAAATGGAGAAAAAGTTGCATTCATAGAAGCATTGTCAAGCAGTTCAAACAAATCGAGATTATCAGGGCCGGTTATTGAGATATCATAAGAAAAGTAAATTCTGTCATTTTGATTTTTCTTTTTTTCCCACTTTATTTCGAATATCATCAAAAAAGTCACAGGAGTTTTTTATTTGACAGCATATTATCCTCAATTTGACGTAATCAGATTTCGTATCCAACGTTTCGTACGATCTGGGCCAGCCTCAACCTCATTTTTTTCAATACGGACCTGCATATTTTATGACACTTTTCGAAATAACTTTTAACGCTGAATTCAACGACATATCGTACAATGTCATTCAAAGTTGATTTTCAGGTGATTTTGATCCTTATCCAAATTTCTTTGGGTCGGATCTGTATTACATTTACCTTCAGTTTAATTAACAACATGCAATACATTTCGATAAGAAAATCAACTTACTCATCTTAAACTGAATGGAACGTTACAAAATCAAATCAAGCAACAAGTAATAATCATTTACAAATTTCAAGAGGTGAAAAACCTAATTCATAATAATTAAACGAAACTATCATTTATTGAAAAACAAATTAAATGATTATTCGAAAGTAAATGATGAACATTAATGAAGTAAGTGTTCGAAATGTCCACCATTTTGTAAAATGCACTTTGCGGTTCTGGAACCCATACTTCTTATACATTTGCTTATTTCGTCTCCTTGAATACCTTCCAATACATTCTCAATCTTCTCGCGAGGAATCACTATTGTTGGATTTGTCATTTGTTCCGTTGAAACAAATTACAGAATCGAACTTTATTTTGAGATCATTACGATATAATTTTTGCAAGGCTTGGTATTCAAATTTAAAATCATTGCATTCGCATCTCTTGACTATTTTATTAACAGCGGTTTTTGATAAATTGCATTCACTGGCCACAATTGTTCTCAATTTTTTTTTCTGCATTCAATTGAATTTTGGTCAGAACATTGATATCGTTGATAGACTTGTTTTTTCTTACATACACACAACTCTACATTTATTGAATGTATTATTTTCAAGTAGTAGGCCGTGGATAAAAAAGGACATAACAAGCAATGTCATATTATTTGTCACTTCGTTTATTATTGTCTCACAAGAACTTGTCATCAAATACTTTTCTGAGTAATTTCAATTTTACTTATTCGATATGGTAAGATACACAAATGAAGAGAAGAGAGATATATACGAAGTGTACATAAAACTAGATAGGAATTCGTTCAAAGCACAACAAAGGTATGGTGAATTATATCCTGAAAGAACAACACCAAATATTAAAATGTTTCGACGTTTATCTACAACGTTACTTGCACATAATTCATTCATCAAACCTAGAGGTCCTTATGTACGACGAAACGAGCCTATCAATGACATCAATGTTCTGGCCCAAAGTCGAATGAATCCAGGAATAGGATCGAGAACTATCGCCAATGAATGCAATTTATCAGAAAGTGCTGTTAATAAAATACTCAAGAGACACGGATACCATGACTATAAATACCAAGCCGTGCACAAACTACATCACAATGATCCTGAGAGAAGGTCGCAGTTCTGTAATTGGTTTCAACGGTAGGTGCGGAATAACAACAATTTTGCGCACAATATCATTTGGGAAGACGAAACGACATTCACAAATTATGGCATGTTCTATCGAAGGAACAAACATTTTTATGCCACAGAAAATCCTCACTTAATTCATGAAGTTAGACATCAATATCGTTTTTCTTTGAACATATGGTGTGGTTTGTTGAAAAATAAATTACTGGGACCCTATTTTATTGACGGCAATCTAACCGGAGCAAAATATGTAGAAATTATAGAAGAAATGTTGGATGATCTTCCTATACGGTATCGGTGTAATAGTCCATGGTTCCAACAAGACGGATGTGGTCCACACAACTCAAGCATAGTCACAGACTATCTGAATCGAACTTTTCCCGATTCATGGATTGGAACAAGAGGTCCCGTAGCATGGCCTGCCAGATCTCCGGATTTGAATCCGCTGGATTTTTATTTGTGGGGATATCTGAAAAATAAAATTTATGATACTCCGAACCCGACAATAGAGATTCTTCGCGAGAAGATTGAGAATGTATTAGAAGGTATTCAAGGAGACGAAATAAGCAAATGTATAAGAAGTATAGGTTCCAGAACCGCAAAGTGCATTTTACAAAATGGTGGACATTTCGAACACTTACTTCATTAATGTTCATCATTTACTTTCGAATAATCATTTAATTTGTTTTTCAATAAATGATAGTTTCGTTTAATTATTATGAATTAGGTTTTTCACCTCTTGAAATTTGTAAATAAATATTACTTGCTTCTTGCTTTGTTTGATTCTGTTACGTTCCATTCAGTTTAAGATGAGTAAGTTGATTTTCTTATCGAAAAGTATTGCATGTTGTTAATTAAACTGAAGGTCAATGTAATACAGATCCGACCCAAAGAAATTTGGATAAAGATCAAAATCACCTAAAAATCAACTTTGAATGACATTGTATGATATGTCGTTGAATTCAGCGTTAAAAGTTATTTCGAAAAGTGTCATAAAATATGCAGGTCCGTATTGAAAAAAATGAGGTTGAAGGTGGCCCAGAGCGTACGAAACGTTGGATACGAAATCTGATTACGTCAAATTGAGGATAAGTTACTGTGGAATAATAAATTCCTGTAACATATTTTGATAATATTCAAAATAAAGTGTGAAAAAAAGAAAAATCAAAATGACAGAATTTACTTTTCTTATGATATCTCAATAACCGGCCCTGATAATCTCGATTTGTTTGAACTACTTGACAATGCTTCTATGAATGCAACTTTTTCTCCATTTGACCGACCTTCTAATTCTTATGGTTTAAAAGTTACCAATACAATCCCATTAAAAAAGTGGCCACTCTGTATATATATATATATATATATATATATATATATATATATATATATATATATATATATATTATATATATATAGATAAATATATATATAGATATATATATATATATAGATATATAGACAGAGAGAGAGAGAGAGAGAGATAAAGAGAAGGTAAGACGAGGAAGTGACTATTCCCTAGTATATGATTCAAACGAAGAAAGAGAAGTCCATATGAAATATAAATATTCAGCAATTTTCAATGAATTAAACAAAATGATGTTATAAAACTAATTTTACAATGCTATAGGCACCAAATATTAGTAAGTAATTAAAAAATCGTTCTAGTTTTTAAAATAGTATATCATGTTAACGAACTGACGAAGAATTGTTGATAAATGTTTTTTTTATTCCTCTCTCGACCTGTTTCATACTTATGATTCTCGTAAGAGCGAATGAAACTGAGAGTGACCAGTTAGTCAACGGATAAATACGGCATTCTTGTCTACAAGCGATCAGTTACTAAAGAAGGCTCTGGAGTTACGTTTGTCTAACTATCGGACAGCAAGTTTGATGAGAATTATTTATTTTTATTCCTCTATGTACCATATTTATTTTTAGACTACTTTTTTCCAAAAAATAATAGACTATTTTACTGAAATGAAGGAAACAGGAATATCTTAGAATGCATTATGGATTGAATATGTCAAATATAGGGGAATAAATCAAGTATATCGGGTCGTTTTGTATGACATTGATGCCGTGTGTATTATGATTAATTTTGAATATTTCTCTGATTTGAAATGATGCAATTTATCCCCCGTTGGCATCAATTGACCAAAATGAATTATTTAAAATCATTGGAAATTTTAAAACACCAAATTGACTAGATTAACTTGATTTTTTCCCCTATATTTGATATATTCAAACCATGTATTCCAAGAATTTTCAAAATGTATAGATGAAAATCCCATTCTAATGACAGGTCCTTAGTAAATATTTTTCGAATGCTTTTATCCTTAATAATCCTACCAGAATTTCTTGGAAAGGTCATACCAGTATAAAGGATAAATATTCTTATTCAATTCTCAACTCAATCTGCCCGATGATGGTCAATTGCAATAGAAGTATATATATTTTTTTGTGATAATAAACATAGTAAAATAAATATAAATATATATATATATATATATATATATATATATATATATATATATATATATATATATATATATATATATCTATATATATATATATATATATATATATATATATATATATATATATATATATATATATATATATATATATATATATATATATATATATATATATATATATATATATAAATATATATTTTTATATTTTTTTTTTAATTTTTTTATATATATATATATTTATATATATATATATATATATATATATTAAAAATTAAATAATAAGAAAACAACTTGTCCAAAAACCACAAAATGAAAATAACTTTTTTTATTCGACTAGTTTCGCCTGTTACAGCATTATCAGTCTTGATAATGCTGTAACAGGCGAAACTAGTCGAATAAAAAAAGTTATTTTCATTTTGTGGTTTTTAGACAAGTTGTTTTCTTATTATTTAATTTTTAATATGAATATGAACTACCACAGAGTTGATTCATCGTCCATCGAATTTATATATATATATATATATATATATATATATATATATATATATATATATATATATATATATATATATATATATATAGGGTAGCGAGAAAGTCTGGCAACAAGGTATTTTTTAAGACGATTAAACGTATAATCACCAAATTTCCCTCAGAGGTGGATTGTTTGAAGAGGTGTAATTAAGAGGCCGGAAGATCTCCCGACTTGACTTCACTTTATATCAGACATAACTGATTCAAAAACTCTCAAATGTCTTGAGATACTAACAATTTCTCCATAAATTACAAACAATTCTATTCTAAGCTTCAAATACAGATTGTATTATTGCTAAGATACAGGTGGCCAACATTGTGAGCTCATGTTATAAGGAAAATATTAATATATTTGTAAGTTAGTATGAATTAAAAAATTACATATTGTAGGTACAATAATTTCAAAAATACAGAGTACATACCACATTACTAAAAAAATACTAAATACTCTGTATTTTTGAAAAGAGGACGAAATCAGCTTTTCTGCGATATATCGACCTACGGTGCTATTTGAACAAATTCAAGATGGCGGCGATACACCGAATGCTGACGTCACTCAAGTTTGACAGGTCCTCTGAAAAACGAAAAATACAATCCTGTGCATAACCCTAAAATTTGATATTATACGTTTGATCGTTTCAAAGAATATACCTTGTTGCCAGACTTTTTAGTATTTATATATATATATATATATATATATATATATATATATATATATATATTTAGTATTTATATTTAGTATTTATATATATATATTTATATTTAGTATTTATATATATATATATATATATATATATACAGGGTTGCGATAAAGTATGGAACCAAGTAAATATCTTTCGAACGAAAAGGAGAATATTTATGAAATTTTGCAGGTAAGTCCAATGGCGCAAAATGCATCTGATGTATGATTTTTTGTTGATAATATACTTCCGGTTGTACCGGAAATAGACCCTAAGTCGCTTATTTTAAATGGGATACCCTATACATTATTACAATTTTGGATTCTACTTAAGATTCTAGACAGATTCTATGCATCATGTCCTATACCTAAGTCTAAGCGTTTTTGACATATTTAGGTTTTTATGTCAAAAACGACGATTGCAAGCCCTAATATAATTATCAATTGTTCCTATAAGGAAGCCTCTTTTACTTACTTTGGGTTAGATTCCTTGTTGAAAAGGACCCACTCTAATAGATTTTGAATAATATTTGGATAACTAGTTATACAGGGTGTGCAAAAAATAAGATCTAAAATGAGATTGAGAAAACTGACAAAAATCAATTCTTTCAGATGGAAACCCCCCATATTCTTTATTTTGTAGTATTAAGCATTTAAAAAGAAGGTAACTTTGTATGAGGTTATCTTCACCTAAAATTTGAAGTTTTCGAAATATTGCCAATTTGATATTTTTATATGGCAATTTTGAATTTCAAATCATCGTTATACTCGTTTATTACTTACTACATATGCATACACACAACATCAATTTGTTTATCTGAACGTTTTTTTACGGTAATGTAAAAAACTCAAAAGAAGTTGAATTGATTTTTGTCAGTTTTCTCAATCTCATTTTAGATCTTATTTTTTGCACACCCTGTATGACTAGTTATCCAAATATTATACAAAATCTATTAAAGTAGGTCCTTTTCAACAAGGAATCTAACCCAAAGTAAGTAAAAAAGGCTCACTTATAGGAACAACTGATAATTATATTAGGGCTTGCAAACGTCGTTTTTGACATAAAAACCTAAATATGTCAAAAACGCTTAGACTTAGGTATATGACATAGAATCTGCCTAGAATGTTAAGTAGAATCCAAAAATGTAATAATATATAGGGTATCCCATTTAAAATAAGCGACTTAAGGGTCTATTTCCGGTACAACCGGAAGTATATTATCAACAAAAAATCATACATCAGATGCATTTTGCGCCATTGGACTTACCTGCAAAATTTCATAAATATTCTCCTTTTCGTTCGAAAGATATTTACTTGGTTCCATACTTTATCGCAACCCTGTATATATATATATATATATATATATATATATATATATATATATATATATATATATATATATATATGGAGAGAGACAAAGAGAAATAAATCACTCAAAATATTGTAAAAACATTCCTTCTTCTATAATTCAAAATGATTAGGGAATATTTATTTCTCCTTTATCTGTACGTATCATCACTTCTATTCCACTTCTGGTTCAGACCTAACGAAGTTGATATGGAACCAGCGATATCACTCGATTAGAATATTTCACATATCTAGAAACAGATCATATCTTGACAAATCATAGACTTTAATTGACGTTAAGGGTTGAAAAGGTGAAAAACATCTTGTATCAACATCAGTTGGTTTCATGTGTAGTGGACAACAGGAACCTAAATGCAAGGTGAATAACCAGGAAAGTGTTTCATGAGCTAAACTGCCTACTCTCTTGGAATATTCGAAACAGTTTATTGAACTCCAACGTCGGGTTATATAAAATGTGATTCCTGATAGAAAATCAGTATGGCTGCACATATCTTTAGCTCAGCTTTCATTTATTTTTCGATGTGTGAATTGTCGTGAAGACAGTGGCGCCGAGAACTCCCCCATTTTCCTTCGAATAAAAATCAAATTGGATAAGAAGTCAAATGGAGACTCAACTATCAAATGAATTCATTACTCCAGTTGACGTTCACTCTTAATTGATGAGAAATAAATGTTTTCATTCAATGATAAAATATGAAAACGAATATACATTGTATTGAACAAATGACAAAGCTTTCGATAATTTTTAGCACGTGAAAAACGAAATAAGATTTTGTGAATATCTGCAAAAAAAGATCAGCAACCTCCAAACATTTTGGCTGTTTTCATTTACCAAGAATTTTATCTATTTCAGTTACCTTGCGAATATTGCTTTCATGAAAATCAACTTAACAAACAACGAAAGTCAAACAAAAATCAAAATTAATGTTACACTGTTGTTAACGAGACTTTATTCGGGGATTTGTTTAATATTATTTCGATTTCAAATGAATGTCCTAGGTTTCCATTT
This sequence comes from Cynegetis impunctata, assembly GCA_030704885.1. NCBI lineage: Eukaryota > Metazoa > Arthropoda > Insecta > Coleoptera > Coccinellidae > Cynegetis > Cynegetis impunctata. The sequence continues at coordinate 207,100 of JARQZK010000775.1, read as the reverse complement.
TATTTTGTATATATATATATATATATATATATATATATATATATATATATATATATATATATATATATATATATATATATATATATATATATATATATATATATATATATATATATATATATATATATATATATATATATATATATATATACTATCTGACCCGGCAAACGTTGTTCTGCCATTTAAATTATTTTTATCTTTCTATCTATTCATCTATCTGCCAATGTATATCTACCTATCTATCTATCTATCTATCTATCTAGTTATCTATCTTTCTATCTATCTATCTATCTAACTATCTACCTATCAATATATCTGACCCGGCAAAAATTTTAATCATTGGGAGTATGAAAAATATATTACGACCTATTCTCAGACCGACTATTGTTATTTTCGATTGCCATCTTGCAGCCCTATTGCGGATCTGTGGATAAAATTTAAAGAAAATGAAAATCGCGATACAAAAATAGGGGTTGATCGTATAAGGGTAAACAATTGAGAGTAATATGAATGACAAAATAAAAATGACATAGATTAGAAATAATTTTATATCTATGGTGGTTAAGTATTCTCAAATTTTTTTTCTTCTTTCATAAGAACCTTCTTCTGATAATAAAAAACACAACAAAAAAAGAATTTGTGAAATCGGTCCAGCCGTTCAAGCGTGATGGCGTGACCAAGGGAAGTAAGAATTCATTTTTATATATAGATATATATATATATATATATATATATATATATATATATATATATATAAAATAGATCACAGGCAATAACAATTCAAATAAATAATTAAATATTGCAAGCTGAAAATATGGCAATGATCCCAAACTTAAACTGAGAGTTTCAAACTTTGTTCTATCTTGTGAGTACCCTTTTTTTATTTAAAAATTTTGAAATTCTAAATAAAAATTTCATTAAAAACAGCTACTTCCATATAAACGAGCTATATCGATAATTTTTGCTCTACTTGTTTGATATTTTCCCGCGACTAATTTCTTTGTTTTTGTTAATTTACTCTTTCTGAGTTCTCGCAGATGGAATTAATCGCCTCCGTGGCAAAGTTTGACCAAATCTCCCATACCGGAGAGTTCAAACAATAAACCACAAATGTGTGATTGTCTTTCATAATAGAGGATTTTGTTTGTTATACTATTTTCATCTCCAAATTTTCATTCCAATGCTTAGCTACGCCGTTCTGATGAGGACCAAAGAGTCCTGCGACTAATTTCTTTGTTGTTAGATAAATAGTAACCTATTATTATTTTTTTCGAACATTACGTGGGTAAAGCTTTCTGTAGTTTCCCTTACCTTCTAATGATAACAATTTTGAATGTTAATATTAGACTGAATAGCACATAATAAATAACAAAGAACAACCACATCCGAAAAAAATTTTAACAAGACAAGTCGTCTGTTCTATTAAAAATTTTTTCAAATCAATAAATGTCAAAGAAATTTCAATTTTTTCGAATATCGTAGTGAAACGTCAACTTTTTAATAAAATCGAGTTTTTTAAGATTCAACCAGCCTGTTATTGCTAATAATTATCAAGAGATTATATATATATATATATATATATATATATATATATATATATATATATATATATATATATATATATATATATATATATATATATATATATATATATATATATATATATATATATATATATATATATATATATATATATATATATATATATATATATATATATATATATATATATATATATATATATATATATATATATATATATATATATATATATATATATATATATATATATATATATATATATATATATATATATATATATATATATATATATATATAATTGTTATATTACATTTGTATTTTTACAAATACAAAATTTAATAAAAAAGTTTATGAAGTTTTACAAATACTGCAATTTACATATCCACAAAAATGACTTACAGTCAATACCTTTCCGTGTTTGACTTATATTTTAAAGAGGATTTATTGATTGAGTTAAAGAAAATCTACGTGTAGTAAACCAGACTGAAAATAAAATTTCAGAATGCAAAATAAAACATAAACGGATTGCCGAAAACGCCAACTACGCCAATAATTTGGCATTCGCAAATTCGATCGGAAATGAAAAGACTATTAATCTTGAATAATTTTGGTGAAATTTCCAGTGTTCATTTCTCCTCCGTTCTGTGCTTGGGACCATCGAATAGGTTCATCGACCAGTCCAAAGAACATCTCATTTGTTTCAACACTGGGTCAGTGTGCCAGTTCGCGTCACACCATATTGTTTGAACTCACGCACAGAGAAACGTTCCCTAGGATATTTGGACACATTATTTGTGTACCAATTGGAATAAAGTCGCTGTTGCTAGGCAACTCCGAATGTCGAGATGACACGCACATGATTATTACTTTAAGACAACTGAAACCATTTTGATTCTTTCGAAACGAAGAGATTTTGATGATTGGTGCTCACTTTTTCTATAATGCCATAGATTGCTTGATTTCTTATTCTGTATTTACCACTCGGAAAAAATGGATCGATTATTAATTTGATTCCTGCGTTGAACCGTTATAGAATAGTATATTCTGTAACAAGGTTAGAATGAAAATTCGATGCGAGTGGAAAAGTTCCGATCGCGAGTCGAAGGCGAGCGTGAGGAACCACGAGCATCACGAATTTTCATTCTAACCGAGTAGCAGATTATACTTTCTCCACGATCAAAATTTTTTTTCATTTTTCCGATCATTCACCAAAAACCGCAATCAAAATATTTTCGGAAAAGGAATCCGTTTTCTTTGTTTGTTTCCAATCCATGAACAGTTTGTAATATTTTTCATATTCATTCTTTTATTTTTTTGGTAGTGAACTCTCGAGTATATTATTAGCACACTCTGTAATTTCAGGTGGTGTATTTTTACACTCTGATTCTGAATCACTGAATAAATTCATGCTACTTATTATATTTTCGAATGAAAACGTGACAGCAATAATTTTGACACTTATTCAAATTTGCCACTACGATGACAATCAACTGCGTCATGGCTAATGTTATTATTGCTAGCCAGTGTGAGAATATTATTCTATTACAAGGGAGAGAATGCAAATACACTTAAATTGCATGGGGGCAGAGATGTTGCAGAATATTTCTTCAATCTCAAGAGAGAGAATTCCAGCATTCTGTAATCAAATTTGATATCAGAATTGGCGAATTCTGTGATGATCGTGGAGAAAACATATACTAGAAATCTCTGACATTGAATATTAAATAATACTCTCAAAAATAAGAATTTTACGCCTATTTGATTTTTCTTTTTTAATATTGCATCTAGTTGGACATGATAGGATGTCAACTAATCTAAGGACCCCAGGTGATGTCAGCAAATTACAATCGTAAAGTTTTAGTGTCTACTATGATAGATAGGCATAAGAAAGTTAGCAAAATTACATTTCAAATGGCAACCATTTTTTGACAAGCACTTTCTGAAAAAAAGAATTTTTTCCGTAGCAAGAACGTTAATCTCAGTCTTCTCATTTATGATAAACTTCTATTTTGCTATTTTGCTTCACGATTTGCTTCTTGCCTAAAACGATTCTCAATACACGGACAACATTGATGTGCTGGACGTTGCCGATTGGGATATATCTGAGCATACAACTTAGCAGCATCTCCAAATACTAAAAACATATCGAATTTTTCACATTGAGTATCAATTTTTTTCACGAAAACTTAACCTGAAATTTAATGAAAATCAAGAAACTTTTACTGTCTGCTCATAAAGCATATGTCAGAGTAATTACGGAAATGAGTGCTTTGTTTTCCAAAGAAGATTTGATAAAAATAACTGCAAAATATTATGCATCTTGACTATCCATGGCATACTTGACAAAAGTAAATGGATTATTATCCAGTATTCTCCTTAGTAATATTCAATTTATGTTCTCATTATCAAACCAATCGCAAATAAATCAGTATCGTTAAATTCATTTTTCAGAAAGTGCTTCTCAAAAACGGCTGCCATTTGAAAAATAAGAGTTAGACACGAAAATGTGATTTTGCCAACTTACCTTATTCATCCTATCTCTCATACTAAATCAGTAAAACTCTACGACTGTAATTTACTGACTTCGCTTGGGGTCCTCAGATTAGTTTACGCTAGATCATGGCTACCTAGATGCAATATCAAAAGTGACTCTAGAAAACTCAAGAAGGCTTAAAACTTTTGAATATACATTCTGATCCAAAATTGTCTAAAAAATCTAAAAATGTCATAATATACAGGATGTTCCATTTAAAAATACAAAACTGGAGTCATTTCCGGTGAAACCGGAACTGACCGGAAAGTAAAAAATATGGGAATACTCTTCTCCGGTGCACACGAATTGCGGTCGATTTTGCGAGAGTGACTGAATTGCGGTCAAAATTTTTGTGCCTACCTGAGGAGTCCTAACCTCCAACTGAACTGCGGTTAGAAACTCATTTAGGGGCAAGAGGGTGAATTGAAAATAAAAATGTAAATTCTAATTTTTATAAAGATATATATCATATACAAAACATGTAGAAATTATGCAATACTACAGACGTACATCTACATGCATTTACATCATAAAACTACTTCACTAAACTTATAACTAACACATTTTACAAAATTATACCTACTAATATATTTTTTATTGTACTGACATATTTTGTTGTTAGTAAACTCTTGTTTATCTAATACATTTTTTCGCACAAATCTCGTTTTATTATCAATAACAGAATTTATTTTAATGTAAATATCTGTTTGAATGCTTTTTAACGTTTCTATAAAAAGATTAATGTTGGGTTGCGGAGAACTGCAGGTTCTGCTAAATTTTGAATGAAAAGATTCGCAAGCTTTTGTTGTCCGGTAAATGCTTCCGGTACATTCCGCCCAAATGGCTGGTGGAAATTTCGAATCTTCATCTATCTAAGTTTCCACTAAATAATCGACAAATTTGTCAATTCTATGGTCTCCAGAAGGTTTATTTGACATAAAATCTTCTACAAAACAATCTCCCACTTCCTCTGGTGAAAGGAAAGTTAATCCAAAGACGTGTTTTAGCCATCGCCCTATTTCGGAATCTATGTTCTTATATTCTGAACTTAAACCAAGATTTTGTATTTTGCGCCACCTAATAATAGTTCAGAACAATAATTATTTCATCAGTATACATCATAATATGTAATAAAACTTACCAATACTGAGCAAGATGAAAACGACAACCGGTTACTTTGGCTTCTGGAAATGCTTCATAAATACTGGTATGAATGGCTTGCTCAAAATTGATTATAATAGTTTTCGGGTTCAAATTTTGCCCTGAACATTTACATTTATCTTCCAGCAATTTGAATAATTTGAAGTAGCTGCTTTTCTGTTTATCTTTTAGAAGACAAAAAGCTACAGGGACATAGGTTCCTTTTGCAAATGCATGGATGATAAACAATTGCAAAAAATATTTGGTACAGTAGTCAAATGTACCATCCATATATAATGTTTCTTGAAGACACATCAATTTTATATTTGTTTCGTAGGAAAACACTACAATATTATTACTATATTTCTGGTTAACCGCCTAATACATGATATGTATAGAGATTTAACATAAAAAGATTAACCATCCAAGACCCCCCGGGATGTAGGGCTTGACCGCAATTCAGTCGTCGAAAACAACCACCTAAGTACCCTTCTACCTGCTTCAAATTTTGACCGCAATTCGTGTGTCTCCCTCTTCTCTTAACATACCATTTATCTAAACCAAATTTCAGTTTGGGACATCTAATATTCTAGAACTTATCACTTGTCTAATAAACTAATTGACACCCGGTAAATATATAATATATATATATATATATATTTCTATATATATATATATATATATATATATATATATATATATATATATATATATATATATATATATATATATATATATATATATATATATATATATATATATATATATATATATATATATATACACTGCCGTGCATAAAATCCGGGTCACCACGTAATTTGCAAATATTTTTGAAATTTCAAGTAAACTCATAATTTTTTTTTGGCACTGGGTTTCAACACTGCACAAATAGAGGGAGGCACTATTTCTCGCTGTCAGTTGTTGTTTTGTTCAAAGTTTGATGAAAAAGTGGTCTGTCATCGAAGGTTCTGATTACCATTACCATCATATTTTTGCTATCCATACATGTTTTCAGTTCTCAATTTCATTGTTTGATTCAGTATTATTGTTATTATTGTTATTGTTAGTGAAATGGCCATAAATCCTGTCATTGCGGCACGAATTGTGGCGGCCATAGAAGATGGCCGCGGTAAGCGCGAAACGGCGAGAAACTTTGGTGTCAAGTCTCTCCAGTGTGCAACGAGTATCTCAACGATACGAAGAGACTGGTCTGCTTACCCGAAGACCTGGTTCAGGACGAAGAAGAAGTACAACAGCCAGAGACGAACGCTATCTCGCTTCTACTGCATTGAGAAACCGAACGGTTACATCAGTTTTCCTTCGAAATCATTTACAAGAAGTGAGAAACGTGAACATAAGTCAGTGGACAGTTAGAAGGCGACTTCATGATGCTGGATTATCTGCTCGAACTAGGGCAACTGGACCGCCGCTTTTCCGTGAAACACCGAACTGCAAGGCTGAATTTGCACGAGAGCACTTGGCTTAGACAATAGAGGACTGGACTAAGGTATTGTTCTCCGATTAATCTCGATTTTGTCTTACGGGCTCAGACAGACGTGTGAGAGTGTGGCGTTGACAAGGCGAAAGATATGCTGAAGCTTGTATAGCCGAACGACTTCCATTTGGCGGTGGATCAGTTATGGCATGGGGAGGCATATCGTTTTCATGCTCGCACGGAGCTAGTTATTTATACTGAATGGGACTTTGAATGCGCATAGGTACCTCACAGAAGTTCTAGAAGGCTATGTTGTACCATTTATGGGATTTATTGGACAAAATGCAATATTTGTGCATGATAATGCACCGCCCCACACTGCTCGGTTCGTTAATGCTTATCTTGACGAGGTTCAAATCACGCGATTTGTTTGGCCTCCTCGAAGTCCAGCTTTGAATCCCATCGAGCATGTTTGGGATGAGATGAAGAGGCGTTCTACGGAACATGTGCCGGCCCCCGAAAATTCTGTAGAGCTCCGCAACATACTGGTGCAGGAATGGGACAATCTTCCGCAGGATGTAGTTCAGAATCTCATTCAAGCATGCCCCGTCGTTTGCAAGCTGAAAACTGCCCGAGGAGGAAATACTCGATATTGAATCCTTGAAATTTTCTTTTGCTTGAACTATATCAAATTAAAATTTTGTTTGCATTTATTTTCAATAATTTAATTACACTTTCAATCAAATATCAACAACTTCCTTTATTCATGCAAGCACGATAAAATCATCGCATGAAGTCAATAAAATATACTACTCCTGAAAGAAATCCGAAAAAACCCAAAATTTCAAAAATAATTGCAAATTACGTGTGACCCGGATTTTTATGCACGGCAGTGTATATATATTATATATATATATATATATATATATATATATATATATTATATATATATATATATATATATATATATATATATATTAACGCTTTTATTAGATATATCAAATCTAAACTCGAAATATCGTCTATTAGGTGCATGGTTACTTTTTGTTTTGTTTCTTCTTTTTCAGAATTTTTTAATGACAGATATTCAGAATCAACGAAGCCATTTTGATAAATGGATACAGACGTTATTTCTCTTCTGCTGAACCTGGAAAAACTAATAGGTATGGTCTTCGCAAATGCGATTAGTGCAGGTTGTAAACATATAACCAGCTATGTGCGAAATAGGTTATATTATATATAAATAAGTATTAAATGCTATTGAGCGGTGACCATTCATTTCGACTCACCATAACCTTTCATCAGTCCATGCGTGAGAAACAAAGGAGCTCTACCGGTCGTTTCATCCTTCGAAAATACTCTTCTTATAATCTTAGCGTCCGAGAGTACAACAGTATATATATTCCCTAAGTAAAGACCGTACACCGGTCCATATTTCTTTGCTAAATCGTGAAGAGATTTATATGGCACTTTTGAGTCCAACCAAGGCAAATATCCAACAATAGGGAGACACCATGGTCCAGGTGGTAAATTATTTCTGCTTCTCAATAAAACAATAATTAATATTGTGCACAAAGCCAACGCAATATACGGAAACATCTGGAAAGATATTGAATGGTTATTGTTTTGTTTACATAATTATACAAATTAGGTTGTTTACTGATGAGAAATTAACTCCGTATATCGAATCAGCCTACCTTGAACATTCATAATATGGCATTATTATTTTGTGGCATTAAATTTAAGTTACTAACTGACGAGTATAATTTAATTTCTTAAAAATTAAAATGATTTTGTTTGAAATAACTGAATATTATTGACCGAGCATAATAATTTATTTATTCTTGGTACTTATATAATTCCAGAAGACAAATTATTTGTTATTTAATAGTTGCAAATATGCTGTGTTGAATAGAATTTACTACTTCTGAAATGTTCAAACGCGACATCTGCAGAAGAATATCTATTTTCAACATGAATATATTATCAGTACGAAGTATATATACAGGCTGGACCACGACGAACTGCATCGATCGATATCTCAGAAACTGAACGTAGGAAAAATTTGAAATTTTGGGAACTTGCTAGATGTTTTGGGGCCTATACAGCTAAAATATCTATTGGGCACTTCCGGTTGTACCAGAAATAGACCCTAAGTCGCTTATTTTAAATGGGATACCCTATATATTATTACATTTTTGGATTCTACTTGAGATTCTAGGCAGATTCGATGTATAATGACTATCATGTCCTATACCTAAGTCTAAGCCTTTTCGACATATTTAGGTTTTTATATCGAAAACGACGATTGCAAGCCCTAATATAATTATCAATTGTTCCTATAAGGAAGCCTTCTTTACTTACTTTGAGTTAGATTCCTTGTTGAAAAGGACCTACTTTAATAGATTTTGTATAATATTTGGATAACTAATCATAGAGTATTCAAAAAATAAGATCTAAAATGAGATTGAGAAAACTCACAAAAATCAATTTTTTCAAATGAAAACCCCCCATTTTTCTTATTTTGTAGTATTTAGCATTTAAAAAGAAGGTAACTTTGTATAAGGTTATCTCTACCTAAAATTTGAAGTTTTCGAAATATTGCTAATTTAATATTTTTATATGGCGATTTTGCATTTAAATCGTTAAACAATTAGATCTAGGATAGCCAAGATCATATTTGACATTTCAAATCATCGTAATGGCACCCCGGTTATATTATACAAACGAAGAGTATTTAAACTTATTTATTATATATGGAGAATGTGATAAATTATTTCAAGAACATGTGATAATTCTAATTTCGGTACAACCAGAAGAGCCCAATACATGAAAATATTTCAGCTATATAGGCCCCAAGACATCTAGCAAGTTCGCAAAATTTCAAACTTTTCATACATTCAGTTTCTGAGATATCGATCGATGCAGTTCGTCGTATATATATATATATATATATATATATATATATATATATATATAATATATATATATATATATATATATATATATATGTGCTATATATATAATATATATATATATATATATATATATATATATATATATATATATATATATATATATATATATATATATATATATATTTATATATATATACCGGGTGTCCACGGAAGGTGGCTCGCCCTATAACTTTTTTGTTTACGGAGATAATGAAATGAAATTTAGGAGGATCTGTTTCAACGCATAAAACTGCATTTTTGACAAGTAACTCAACATTCATGCAACTTCGGTTTCCACCGGAAGTGACATAAACTTTCGTTTTTTAAATTGGGACACCGGGTATATTTTCTGTTTTTGTCTTCATATGACAATTAAAATGCAACCATGTAATCATTTTGCTATTTTTTTGTAACCGTTGTTTTATTTGTTTTTTCGAAAGAAATATTCTATTCTAGAGGGCTATAGATGCGTTTACCGCCCTGGGACGTAAGATTTGTGGGCGTGGCTTCGGACTTAATTTGTTTCAGTTGTGTTGGTCACAGGCTACTCGATGGATTTCAAATGTTATCTTTAATATCAATAAGATCTTCATTTGAAGAAAGTTCTAAGGTTATGGATTTAAGGTTTTTATGGAAATTTTTTCTTTCAGCCTAATACCTAGAGTGCGGTATCAAATTAACTCGTAATGAAATTAATCTTTTTTTTTTAACCCAACGAGCCACCATGTTGCCATTTGAAAAAAAATAGTAATAATAGTTTTGAAATTAAAAGTCACATAGCTGAACCATTTTGATCGAAAACAGTAAAGTTGTATTTTAACAAACATTTTAGGGCCGATATTAGTTATTTGAACGCATCCATAGCCCTCTAGAATAAAAATTCATTTCGAAAAAAAAATGTTTAAAATGTTACAAAAAGTAACAAATGATACATGATAGTATTCTAAATGTCATTTGGAGACAAAATAACTTGAAATATACCAGGTGTCCCATTTGAAAATCTGTAGTTTATGTCATTTCCGGTGAAACCGGAAGTTGCATGAAGTTGAGTTATTTGTCAAAAAATGCAGTTTTATGCATTAAACAGATCCTCTAAATTTTATTTCATTATCTTCGAAATCACATAAGTTATAGGTACGAGTCACCTTCCGTGGACACCCGGTATATCTATATATATATATATATATAAATATATATATATATATATATATATATATATATATATATATATATATATATATATATATATATGTATACGTGTATGTGTGAAAATCACATCACATATTATTTTTTAAGAACATACACACCACATAGGAATCAAATCAGAGGTGACCCTCAAAAAACACCTCTCGAAACAATAAATATCTACTCATTTCAAGTTCATTGCGAGTACTCACTTTTTCAAATTCATCGAATCAGAGATCATTACACAGTAAGCTTCAATCTATCCACCACAATTCAATTCCTGAATCAGGATAAACTTAAGTACTTAGGAATCGTCATATCCGAACCGAGTAAACATTGAAAGTGAACATTCTGTAAATCCTGGATGTAACTTTGTATTCATTAATATTGAACACGATTCACTGAATAAAAATACGGGCTTCGGATTACAATATTCCGCGTTATTCTAGATAATATAAGTTCAATGATTCTCTCTTACGTTTGAATCAACAAGAAAAAGTCCTTGAATCTTGAATATCTCTCAGGAATGTTTAGAGGTATGTATTTCCATACTCGAATAGCTTATAGATATAAATAATGCTCACCACGGTATCGACGTGTCATGGATATATATATATATATATATATATATATATATATATATATATATATATATATATATATATATATATATATATATATGAAATTTTATAATTTTTATAAAATAAAATGTACCTATATGAAAAATTATACATGCTTCTTTTGCCAACCTTCATTTCGTGGCAAAGAATATATATATACCAATTATTATAAAAATTTATGGGCTGGTTCGTAGGTTATGATTTATAAAAGAAATGGGCAAATTCAATAAATCACCCTGTATCTTGGCAATAAAGAACAATAGACCCATGAAATATAGATAATTTAGAATCAACTCAGTATACCCCATCTACCCTTACTGTTTGCGAATTTCCCAATGAGTCACCCTGTATATATGTACATAATTGTGTTTATATATATATATATATATATATATATATATATATATATATATATATATATATATATATTATACAATACAAACTATAGTATATATATATATATATAATATATATATACAATATACATAATAATATATTAATTATATATAATAATATATATATATATATATATATATATATATATATATATATACGACAGATCAAGGGCGCACCGAGGATTGAGTTTCGGGGGAGGGGCTGCATCAAAATGTACCATTTAAGTAAGAAATTAAATTATTTATTTATTAAATATGAACTAACATATATGTTGCAAATGAAACAAAACATATATTTACCTATTGTACTATAGTACAAAATTCGCTAAATCAACATAGTTTTGTCTTAGGTTTGAAAGTAATTTTAATATTACATTTAGGTATGACATTAGCAACTTTTTCTGTTAGAGGACCAAAATATGTTAAAGATGTGAATTTTTCCGATTTTTCTACTTTTAATTGGGGATATATGCTGTTGTACGCTAGTTGATTACGTTTCTTAACTCTCAGGATTTTTATTCAATGCCAAAGATATCACTTCAAAATTCGAAAGTTCAGGAGTTTATAAGTTGATTTGTCCTGTATGTAAAGGAGTATATATAGGTCAGACTGGTCGATCGGTCAAGACAAGATTTAAAGAACACCAACAATCTTTTTTGAAAAATAAAACGGATTCAACGTTTTCAAATCATTGCCGCGAAAACCACCACCCATTTCCATAAATAGATAATTTTCAAATCATGCACAAATTACCGAAAGGAACCAAACTTACTTACTTAGAATCATTAGAAATTTTTAAACTTAATAATAATGCAAAAGATATCTTGCTGAACGACCAGATTGACTTGATATATTCTCCTATATTTAGTGTATTTAAACAATAATGACTTTTCTAAGAACATTGTATTGTACCAATTTGTGAAATTCACTCGATTAGCCCTTCTTGAAATATGTTCCTCTTGTCTATTTAGGTACCTGCAATAATCCTTTCCCACCCGTAAGCGCAAATCTATAATTATTCTGTACTCAGTTCTTAACTCAATCTGCCCGATGATGGTCTAGTGACCGAAATTGCAATCGCAGTGTTATATTTTTCAAAATATTTTGTGATAATAAACGTAGTAAATTCAAATTTAGTTTTGTTAATCATGTTAAATTATCACGTAGTAACGACGGATTCCATCAACTATTTAATGATATGATTGTTAATGAATAATTGTGAATTTTAAAATCACTAACCATTCAATGATGTGTAATACTTCGAATCTATTCGCTTCTATTATCACTGTGCTAAGTAAAAGGGTTTCATAAGAATCGAGAAAATTGGAAAGTCATTCAAGGTAGGTCATCAGCACAAACTCAATTTATCAAATCCTTCAATTTCAATTTTTCTATACTACTGTATCTCCATTAAACTTGCGAATTCTAAATAAAGAATGTTGACCATGCGATCAACCTCATACGAATTGGTATTATGTTATTGGGGTGCCCTTAAAAATAACCTTCCCTATCCCACTGAGGAGAGGGAGTGCAGGTTCGCAATAAGCATATACAGTTTAAGCATCTTATGGTTTATTTAAGCTTGTGCTAGGCATGTTTAAAATCAGCTTCATATAAAAACTACCATCGTCGAAATACTTGAAAACTATAGGATTAATATTAATCAACTTAACGAAATAAAGAGGAACTATAATAAGTTATAGAATGTATTATGATGATTCTGCCTTCGAAGGCACAAGATCACTCTCTAGGGCTACAAAATATCTCGATCACTTCATATGAGGTCGTCGGCACTGCAAGATCAAGTGGCATTTGAGAGATCATTTACGGGCACATTCAACCGGGAATCACCTGGTACGATTTCCATTAGGCGAACGAAAATAAAACCGAGAAATAAGAGTATTCACGTATTTTTTCAAAGTGTACAGTCCACTGTCTGGACTGTGGAATTCAATGAACCCCGCTCCGAAGTGGTCGTCCTTAGCTTTTCATAAAAAAGGTTACGTTGCCCCGCCGGTAACTGACCCTTAAACGATGAGAAGACAGAAGAGAGAAGCTATTTCATGGAGCAGATGCTAACAGATAAAAAAATTCAAACGATTCCAATCTCACCATCCGAACAAAATAGAATGACAAGATTTTCGTTGTTTCGACCATTAGCACTATTGTCAATATAAAAAGTCAACGTATTTTCAAAAGAGCCTAAGACAATAAAGCGTTCAAGTTGAAACAACGAAAACTATACGACACATGATCAATGATACTAACCAAAGATTAAACCTAGGTATATATCATAAGAAAAAAAAAAATTTATATAAATATATATATATATCTGAAAAGTTACAATTGAAACGAGCACTTGGTTCAAAAAGCAATTGAACCTTTGAATTTTTCTTGGTAGCTACTGTGAACATCCACAATTTTATCGTGTCTAATAAAGCTCAGTGAAAAAATTATAGACTGAAAAAACGGTAAAAATAATGATCTCTTCAAAAAGGTCAAAAAAGTAGCCAGGTACCATTTGATTCCTTTTGATGAATTTCATCACCTACATTAATATAAATGCATGAATTCTGAATAATGTAAGAATTTCAGATTTTACTTGATATTAAGTATAAAATGCATTTTGACTGTTGCAGGATATTGTCTACATAAACAGGACACTTGTGACAATTTCATCTAGGTGAAGACTCATTTCACGGTACGAAGTGGGGATGTAAATGAGAAATGGTTTTTTATTCAAACAGTATAACTTTTAATAAAATATCCATTAAATAAAGAAACAATATAAATATATATATATATATATATATATATATATATACATATATATATATATATTATATACATATTTATATATATATAATTATATAGTATATACCTCATATAGTATGGAATAAAGTATAAACTTTAAAATAAAACCACTTGACTTGAATCACATAATAAAATATATTTAGATACTGTATTTAGCAGTAACGAAAAGTCGAAATGTTTCGAGTTATGAACTCATAATCAAGACAATCTTGAAAAAGAGTTCATAACTCGAAACATGTCGACTTTTCGTTACTGCTAAATACAGTATCTAAATATTTTCTATATTGTGAAACATAAGCCATATATATATATATATATATATATATATATATATATATATATATATATATATATATATATATATATATATATATATATATATATTTTTTTTTATATATATATATATATATATATATATATATATATATATATATATATATATTATATATATATATATATATATATATATATATATATATATATATATATATATATATATATATATATATATATATATATATATATGTGAGCATTTTGCGCGACATAGAAAAGTAACCTCGTTTCAGCTGATATACAAAAAAGGCATAGTACGCTTCATTTACTGCTAATCCGATGACCGCATGAAAGAATCAGAAAAAACTAATTTACCATCGCAAAATCGAGAAATTAGTCATGTATAGAAGAACTCAATGAAATCTTTCTCTCTCGGAATTTATTTTTACAGTTGCGCTCCAATATTTCTCATCATTTCGGATTAATGTATGAAATGTATTGAAAGTTAAACTAAGAATATGCAATTGAGCAAATGTGAATAAATATTGATAATACTAACTCCATATATTTCTCCATAATTGATAATAGAGATTTCCTTATTAAATATACCCAGAATATGAAGCATTCAAATGTTTATCAAAAATCATTTGAATAAATATGGAAAAAATACATATAAAATATTGTGGTTAACATTTTTTGATTTTTCATAATTTCATATAAAATACTCAATTTCATTTCCAACTGTAAATTGATATTTCATAGAATATCAACTGAGAAAGACTGTTTGAAGCTTTGAAGAAACAAAATTTCGATTGAATTGGATATGCATATATACCTATATATATATATATATATATATATATATATATATATATATATATATATATATATATATATATATATATATATATATATATATATATATATATATATATATTTATGTATACATGAACCAAAATAAAACAAAAATTTCAAACTTTGAATATTTCTGAGTAGGTGCTAGTTATATTTTACGAGAATTACAACTGATAGTAACAAATATTATTAAATTAACTCAAATATTCAAATTTATCTTACTATGAAAAATAAAATTTTTATATAAATTATTATGAACTTGAAGAGGTGAATGTTAAAAATTGCATTTCAGAAATTTCAATTTTCATACTTTTGAAAACGAAAATCGTATTTCAATTTACAACACTACATTCCTCAAATGATATCTCATACACACAGTAATACTATTATCCTTATTTAATTTCAGTTTCATCTGATAATGATCGTATTAATGGAATGAAATACTATAATTAAATGTATACACAAATATCTCGCAATAAATAATCACTCCAATGTAAATATGTATATTATGATCAGTTGAAAACTGGAGCAAGGTCTTGAAATAATAAGACATTGAAAACATTCTTTTACTTCATACAACAAATTGGAAAACAAATAAACTTCTTCTATTTCACAAGCGTTATATTTACTTGCAGCTGAAATCAATTTTTGTAAATTAAAAAAAATTGTTGAGACAAGTTTATATATATATATATATATATATATATATATATATATATATATATATATATATATATATATATATATATATATAAATATATATATATATATATATATATATATATATATATATATATATATATACGTATATATACTATAAAATATATATTTATATATATTAAAGAAATTAATCAATAAATACTGGATGTCTTATGAATAAATTTTTGCACTTGTATATTTTACGTTGTGTTGAAGATGAAACACTCCACAAGTTTTGAAAAAAATCCAAAAACACTGACTCGGAATTTGTTAAAAAAAAAACATGATATCTTATTTTGCTTCCAGGAAAAACATGAGATTTTCCAATTTCCTATTTTCAAATTTAAAATTGAACATTGCAATCAAAAGTGTCAAAAGTGTTTTTATATAATGTATCACAAATCCTATAGTGCAATTTGAAATTTCAAGGTTGATATATAGATCTACAGAGAGGTAGCAACTACAAAACAAGTCATAATTTAAATTGATGTCTCCCTAAAATCATAAATTCACCTACCTATTTTTGTATGTTTTTCAAAACTTCATGTCAAACGAAATATCCAGGTGGAGATTTTTATCTGATAAAAAAGGAACAATTCTGATTTTATTATAACTAAATATCTTATAAGTAGCACTGTACTGATGTCAATTCAAAGATATGTCAAAGGTGAACCATTGAAAAGAAAAATTATTTCAAAAACCGATAGTGATATTTTTGCGGGAATTATCTTAATTTTACCTATATCATCAAAAATACTCATGCTGAAACGCACTGTTTATTGCTATAGATATTCAACTTTTACTATAACGTGGAACAAAATAGATATAATAAATGAACTAAGTTAGGCCGAAACAATTCGCACTGGCAGAATTTACCATCTCATCTAAAAAAATTAAATTTGCTAAAAGCGACTCCGAATCCATTTCCAGCAATCTCGAATCAATCACTCTTGAACCTGAGCAAGACCTTGTCAGTTGATTACGTGAAACAGCAAACAAAAACGTAGATTGTAACCCAATTAGTGAATAAAGTAGAACGCGACCCAGTTATGGGACATCTGAAAAGTGATTGCTTGACTTCGTCATGTACAATGATACTTTCTTGGTGTAGAAGGTGTCTTCACTAGCGTCCAGTGACCCCCTGATTTCACTGCCACACGACCTTTCTCTGATCAAGCAGGGCGTTGATCTGGCTGCACCAGTGCAGTGCCATTTCATGTACAAACAATTCAAATCATAAGGGATAAAATTTTCGATACAAGACTATTACTACATTTGTGGCAGTGTTCGAATTTTGAAATTCGATCTACTAATATTCGAAAACATTAGCTTATGTACAGAGTAAAGTATTTCGTTACGAATTATTCTTATTCTTTTAATATTTGAATTAAACCTGAATACTAAATCGCAAAAATTAGCACAAGACAAAAGTCTTTTTTCGCACCTCGAACAATCTTCTAAACTCAACCAAGGCACCTGCACAATCAACGTCGACGTCATCTTCTTCAGGTTATAATTGATAACACATCAAACTGACAAAATATGCGGAATCTGGAGAACATTTCTAATGTACGTACCAAATTTATTAACCTTGGATATTAATGTTATGTAGTAATAGTAGTTAAGTTTTTTATTGTTTTCAGATGTTCGTATAATTTAGTTCCAATTTACTTATTGTTAAAAATAAATACGTTTGCTGAAATTTATCCGTATTTTCCGCAAGATCGTAAAGTGTATTTTCCGTACTTATTGTCAAATCGTTCATAAAATCAACTTACAGCTCTTATTTTAACTGAATTCCAAATATATGGCTAAAATTTTATCTAAGTCTTGTTTCACATGCAGTCTAAGAAAAAGAAAATTTCAAATTTCGTGAAATGAAGAATAAAAATATTGATTTTTGTTGTCTCTATAGTTTGAACCAAAATTTTCAATTTCAACAATTACCTATACCTAATAATTGCATTTGGGCTATGAGTAAAAACACCTCTTGCGATCAATATTGAAAAATGGACCAGAATATTATACATTAACCTACGAGACCAAAATACAAACAATTGCATAATTGCGGTAATTGCAAAAAAAAATTGGAACTAACTCTGGTTTTGTACCAACTCTGTTGCTATTTTTATTGTATACCACATTTGATGACCAAAGTACCCTGGCCATTCAATGATATTAAAAACAATACCTCAGAAATGCGATAAATTTGATTCTTCCAACGATTATGTACAGGAAAGCTTGAAGTTAAGCTAGAATACCGATAATAACAAAACTCTTTGTAGGTACCTTGTTCCTTTCTGTTTGCTTGTTTGATTCAGGCAAATCATAATCATATGAATATTCAAAAAATTTAAGTTTTCACGAAAAAAAATCCAGTTTCAAACTATATAAACGAAATTTGTTTACATAGCTGGGAATTTAATAAAATAAAATTACTCGGGGGAGTCTGATCTATCTAACTACGATCCCTGCAGCTTCGCGGCTCCTTCTATTAATGATACGAGTCGCCCATGACCTTCTTAAGATGTAGATGATCTACATTGTTCGTACCCATCTGATACCTATAAACTCATTCGCTTCCCTCGCAAATAAAATCACGGCGCCTCTAGCGCCGGCAAGTTTCTACTCACGGAAATTGGTACGAATAAATAAATTGCTCCACATTCCCCCCACTGCAATGCCAGATGTGCCACTATGATATTAGGAAGCATATTTATTCAAATAATACTGTATATACTTGTAGAAAACACACTTTTGCCTCTACGTTAATTATCTTGAAGAAAACTCAAGCATTTATTTTGAGTTTTAATGAACAAATTAATATTGTACTAACATTTCTTTGGATAATATATTTGAGTATTCTGGTTAGATTCCAAATCTATTTATTGGCTGTATTTTGTATTGGTCAAATTGGTAGAAACATCGGTACCAGATTGGACGAATATAAAGAGCCAATCTTTCAAAGTAAGAACTTCACTGGAATTTTGGAATATTGCATAAAAAACTATTTCATAGATTCAGATAATCTGGATATTATTGAATACTTATTAAACAAAGTAAAGTGGATACATCTTCTAGAATCTAGAAGCTCAAGAGATTATGTCGGTCAGCTCCAGAATTTTGCCTATCTAATGATAGGTAAAATTCTGGGAACAATAATCTAATGTTTATTTGACATTAGTATGACAAATAGACATTAGATTATTGCTATTTATAAAAGCAGTAAGTAATATATGTAAATAGCTAAATTGCTGCATTTTCAAAATAGTAAGAAACCTCTTGATAATGGGTTCGTAAGCCAGGCATTACTAGTTTATTTCAGAGAACTTTAAGAGGAATCGGAAAACTTTTTATGCGGGATTATTTTGCTTTCAACTTTCCGATATGTCAATATTTGAAGAATGATTAAGAACACAATATTTTGTTGTTACTAGATTATGTCAAAGCGCTCTTGATATTATTTCGTTTATGAAAATTACATTAAATTCTAGATTAAACTGGTTACCACTACTCCAAAAATCTGACTTTCAAGGACAATGTGATTGTTTGTTCGAATTATTGAAGAATAGTTATTCACTCGTTGATCCAAATAAACAATAGCGATAAAAAATTCTGTGATAAACACAAAAAATATTGAGTTATATAATTTAAAATTGTATCTAGTATATCAATAGTTTTTCAAAAATTAATTTTGGCTGTAAGAAATGGAAATTCTTGGGGAAGGACAATTCCTAGCTTTCTATAGCACCTTTTACCAATGAAATAATTGAAATTATAAATTTTTCATCTTTGGAAAAAATTATACAGATACTTAGTTATGAGACCTGAATCTACCCCATCAACAGAGCTGCTTTAAAAACAATATTTCGTTACACCTTAAGAAATGTAATGTTTGCCACAGAATTTTCATGCAAGACAGTGCCAGTTTACAACTGGGCCATCAAATTCAATCAAGAGCTGTCCAGTTAATGAAAACAGGTGAACCTACACCTCCTTAAATATCTCAGAGCGCTGATAAAGAGTTACAGATAATCTTTTACTGGCAGAGAAATCCTCACAAAAAGCAAAAAAGTTCCAAAACAACTGATATCTGTCTCAAATAATTTATGAAACTGCATAAGAAAAATTCAGTCAGTTGTTTCGAAGATAATATAGACAAATTACACATTTAAAACTTTCAAATTGAAAAAGCTATGGCAAATTTAAATCCGCTATCACAGTTTCCTAAAAACAAGTTACAAGTAGATGAATGATATGATTAAAAAAAGGTTATAGGTAACTGATTCAGTTATATACTAACCGAATCTTGCTATATAACTTAGAGAAAGTGGACCACGGTACCTCATTAATGCAAAGTTTATCAGTTATGGCTATACTAATATCAATCCATAATTGAATCATAATATACCCATATATATATATATATATATATATATATATATATATATATATATATATATATATATATAAAGTGAACTAGGACATTTATTTGAAACTAATCAAACAAACCTCCTAGCGGAGCTGGTTATACGTTTATTTGTTTGATTAGTTTCAAATAAATGTCCTAGTTCACTTCATTTTATTGCCACGAACGTGTATCGTTAACACGAAGAATTCTGTTTTCTATATATATATATATATATATATATATATATATATATATATATATATATATATATATATATATATATATATATATATAACTGAGATTGAATTATCGCACATCACTTGGTGAAACATCATAAAGAATAAAGTATAAACTTTAAAATAAAAACACTTGGCTTATGTTTCACAATATAAAAAATCTTTAGATACTGTACTTAGCAGTAATAAAAAGTCGACATGTTTCGAGCTATGAACTCATTATCAAGACTGACAACAGGAGAGTATTGCATCGTAATTTATAAAACAGAAAAAAGCAAAGGTGATACCTGAAAATCAATTTGTTCGTTTACAAGGGGTAATTGGCTTTTATGGGCGGAACTTATTTCGATAATTTCGAGAAGGTCAAGACGTTTACCCTTGTTACCTGAATGTAACAATTTGGTTTTGTTGAAATCCAGGAAGTGATTGAATTTTATACAATGTTCAGAGAAGCCAGTGGTATTTTTGTTTTGTAAAATTGACTTTTTATGTTCTTCAACACGAATATTTATATTCCTTCCTGTCTGTCCAATATAGAAAGCAGGACATTCGTCGCAAAATATTTTATAAATACCACTGTTTTCTCCGATGTTAGATTTTTCTTTATTATTGACCAAGAGTGACTTCAAGTTTCTTTTATTTGTACAAATTGTTTTAACGTTATTTTTCGATAGTCTGTTACAAATTTTGCTACTCAAATTAGGCACATAATTTATTTAACGAAAACGGTACCTTGAATTTCTTAGACGTTCAAATTGCTAGGAATTTGAATTCTCTTACTTTCAACATTTATAGAAAACCAACCTTCACAGATACTTTAATTCACAGCGACAGTAACCAACACATTAAAATAAAACTCAGTGCTTTTCATTCGTTCATACATAGGTTGTTCACGATTCCATTATCGGAAACAAATTTTCAAACTGAAGTTAATACAATTAAATTATTAGCCATCAATAACGGTTACAATGAAAGTCTTATCGACAAGCTCATTGGGAAAAAACGAAGAAAGTATCTGTTGCATTCAATATACCCCACGCAAACTATTAATGAAGAACAAAAATACTTCCCAATAAATTATGTGCCTAATTTGAGTAGCAAAATTTGTAACAGACTATCGAAAAATAACGTTAAAACAATTTGTACAAATAAAAGAAACTTGAAGTCACTCTTGGTCAATAATAAAGAAAAATCTAACATCGGAGAAAACAGTGGTATTTATAAAATATTTTGCGACGAATGTCCTGCTTTCTATACTGGACAGACAGGAAGGAATATAAATATTCGTGTTGAAGAACATAAAAAGTCAATTTTACAAAACAAAAATACCACTGGCTTCTCTGAACATTGTATAAAATTCAATCACTTCCTGGATTTCAACAAAACCAAATTGTTACATTCAGGTAACAAGGGTAAACGTCTTGACCTTCTCGAAATTATCGAAATAAGTTCCGCCCATAAAAGTCAATTACCCCTTGTAAACGAACAAATTGATTTTCAGGTATCACCTTTGCTTTTGTCTGTTTTATAAATTACGATGCAATACTCTCCTGTTGTCAGTCTTGATAATGAGTTCATAGCTCGAAACATGTCGACTTTTTATTACTGCTAAGTACAGTATCTAAAGATTTTTCATATTGTGAAACATAAGCCAAGTGTTTTTATTTTAAGGTTTATACTTTATTATATATATATATATATATATATATATATATATATATATATATATATATATATATATATATATATAATTTTATTTTTCTTTGCGTAAAACCCTAACTCAGACAAATATTTAAACAAAAAATTATGGACAAACCGGTTCTCAAGAGATGCAGTTACCAACAAACACAATTCCCTTTTTCTTCATACGAGTATAGACAAAATACCGTTTCTACCAATAACGAACAGCATTCAATTGTGAAGAGAATGTCCAGATTTTCCTAAATTTGAAATTTTATCGAGAATTTTTCCAATTAAAAATAGCCAAATCGTTGTTCTCATTTCATCTATCTTTAAATAGAAAATAAAACGTACAGGTTTATATCTATATATATATTTTTAGATATATATATTAAAATATATATATATATATTTATATATATATATATAGATATATATATATATATATATATATATATATATATATATATATATATATATGTATATATATATATATATATATATTAGTAACATCATAATTATGGAAATTTCTGCAACACGTCTTTAAAATTTAAAGTCAGCTAACAAACATCGACATAAATCATGTGATGAGGGTGAGAGGATAAAAATAACACCATTAAAAAATAAAATGGTCGAGAGTACGCCATGTTCAAAAATAAAATTTCTGGAGAATTCCTGGTGAACTGGTCTGACATCACTGAGTTTAGCGGAATCTCAGATGCTATTGAACTGACGACCATGGGGGTGAGAGCCCGTTCAGTACCGTCAATCGTATGTTAATGAGACCATGGTCGTGGTCATTGTCGGATGGAATCTTAACGTCTCCAGATAGAAGTGCATTGATCCTGTACATCTCTATCGACCAGTTTCTTTCCACCAAAGAAATAAAGGAAATAAGTTGCCCGCATCTAACGTGGCATGCCCTAAGAAATCGAAGGTGCATGGAATTCTATTGAATTATAAATTACAAAGTATTTATACGACACTAGGCAGGTATTTAGATGGATTGAGAAATTAAGTGTGGGTATTCTTTACAGACAGATCTTTAAATGATGGTATACAAAGTCATGAAAAGTGAATTATGAAGTTTTTTTTGATAATTTACAGATTAATTCATATTTGTTGATTTTCATAATTTTAGTTTGAAATATTCATTATTTTATGAATGCAATATTTCAAATTACAGATTGAAATAATATTCTTCTGATGAATGATTATCTCAATTTGAATTATATTTAAAATACTGAAAACTACTTTAGTGTACGATTATTATTGTGTTGAAGTTACGAAAGTTTTACCAATATAAATTGAGAGAAAATTACCAAATTTCAGTTTATGAGGCCCTGATGTGTCAGACTCATGAATTTCAGATTCATCTCTTTCAATTTATTTAGATAAAGAATTTTTGTACGTGTGCAAAAGCAAAACTATGTTGAAGTTATGCTTTTTAAGATAATTTTTAAGTAAAAGTAAAACTATAATATTTTTCAGGTGTTCTATATGATTTAGATACATCATTAATATTGATTTTTGTGTTTCTATTTTCTTCATGATATCAATTATATGAATGGTTGTCGTTATTATCTGCTATCTTCTTAATGAAGTTGGGTTTCTTATTAAAATTATCAACTGTAATATA
Source organism: Cynegetis impunctata (assembly GCA_030704885.1). Classification (NCBI taxonomy): domain Eukaryota; kingdom Metazoa; phylum Arthropoda; class Insecta; order Coleoptera; family Coccinellidae; genus Cynegetis; species Cynegetis impunctata. The sequence goes on along the minus strand of JARQZK010000775.1, from coordinate 182,686 downwards.
AATATTTAATAATCTGTGAATAGATTATATGAATAGTGTTCATGCCATGTGATATATATATATATATATATATATATATATATATATATATATATATATATATATATATATATATAAATATTTCGTCAATTTTCTGAATAAAACTGAGTATTTTTTCAAAAAATTTGTGCACATTCCAAATGAGACCTATTGACTCTAATTGAAAAATATTAAAATTGGTAAATTAGCATCTAGAGAAGAAATATAATCATCAATGAAAGTATAATTCGGAGTACCTTTTTCTGTGGTGGAATAGATCAATTCTCACATGATGGTACTGGGCAACGTCCTTAGACATATGCACAGTTTGATCTCCAATACAGGTAGACCACCGTCTGGGATAGCAAGGTCATTTCCCAGAATCACTCTTCTCTGACTATTGAACCTACTCTAATTTGCATGTTCCTATTTGATGAATTTGAATCGCCAAACTGAATTTGAAATTGGAAATCCAACTAAACTTAATACCAAAGCATGAATTATCGATTTAATAAATCAAAACAGTTCAATCTGAAAATGATAGAGAATATCATTTTCCTATTTTCATCAAAATCCAAATGAAAAATATGATATTATATTTTTATTTATATATATATATATATATATATATATATATATATATATATATATATATATATATATATATATATATATATATACAGGCTGTCCCGTAAATAACACGCCAGAGTGACACTGGAGGTAGATTGGCTTCAGGTCAATCAAATAACATCAACATGACCTTAGTAAAAGTTTTCTGGTTTTCGAGATATCGACACTCTTATGTTTTTTTGAAAAATCTATACTTTTTGGTCATTTTCTCGCCTGTTTTGAATATGAATGAGTTCTAACTCATGTTTTTTTTTCTTGTGCTATCATCAATATATGGTTGAGACAATCGAACTATCATTTCATTAAAAACTAGCTCGCTAACCTCAAAAAAAAAATCAAGTTGTTTCAATTTAATTTAAATCCAAAAACCTTAAGTAAAGTTTGACTATTTACTGTGAAAAAATATTGTACCAGACAGAATCAGCAAATGATCTTAAAAATTAGCCTATTCAATGCTCTTTCGAAAGCGGTATAACATTTGTGGTTATTTTCTTTCAAAAGTCGAAAAATTCCAATTTTTGTCATTGAAGTCGTGCTACTTGCGAAATACACTGCGCCGCAAATTTAACGCATACATTAAATATTTCCTAAGTTTTACTGAATATTTTCTCAGGCGGTGATCCGATTTGAATAAATTTTTCACCAAATTATATCTCTGTTTTTTGAGAAATTGCAATAGTTATAAGATGATCAAAAAAAATGAATAAACTTATTGTACAGGGTGTTTGAATAGCGACATGTTTTCTTCGTCCAAGTTTACATCCTTCTGCGGGCGTAATCGTCTCTTTATCTCGAGACACTCGAAAGATATTCATGTTTTTATAACCGCTCACACTTTTCAAACGAAATTTTTTAAAACTTTTTTGTTAATTTGCGAAGAAGGCTGTGTACACAAAATTTATTTACAATTAGAAACTGTGTTTATTTATTTATTTTGAATTGATTGGACCGAAACATGATGTAAATTAATAAAGATATCAAAACAATGGTTTATAAAAACAATATACATATTTATTTATATACACAAATTAAAATAACGCATGACCCTCGTTTCCGTGAAACTTCATCTTCTTCAGATGCTTGATGCTAACTAATAAATAGGTTTCTCCGTTATATCGAATACAAGAAATAAATAAATGACAAATTGTGTAGAAAGGGTAAATAGAAGGATGGTTACAAATAAGTAAAGTAGGAAAAACCCATTCTAAACTGGTAGTCAGGTAGTTCGGTAATTTTGAAAAGATTCGGAAGGGGCTTGTAGTATGGAGAGACATACAAAACCAAATAAACACAGTTTCTAATTGTAAAGAAATTTTGTATATACTTACAGCCTTCTTCGCAAATTAACAAAAAAGTTTTAAAAAATTTCGTTTGAAAAGTGTGAGCGGTTATAAAAACATGAATATCTTTCGAATGTCTCGAGATAAACAGACGATTTAAAAAACAAATTACTCAGAAGACATGCGATTATAACACCGTCTTTTTTTTTCTGCCTGAGCTACCCGATATTGGACGAAGGGAACATTCGCTATTCAAACACCCTGTACAATAAGTTTATTCATTTTTATTGATCATCTTATAACTATTGCATTTTCTCAAAGAACGGAGCTAGGAGCTATAAATTAATGAAAAATTTATTCAAATCGGATGAGAAAATATTCAGTCAAAACTTAGGAAATATTTAATGTATGCGTTAAATTTGCGGCGCAGTGTATTTCGCAAGTAGCACGACTTCAATGACAAAAATTGGAATTTTTAGACTTTTGAAAGAAAAAAACCACAAATGTTATACCGTTTTCGAAAGAGCATTGAATAGGCTAGTTTTTAAGATTATTTGCTGATTCTGTCTGGTACAATATTTTTTCACAGTAGATAGTCAAACTTTACTTAAGGTTTTCGGAGATAAATTAAATTGAAACAACTTGATTTTTTTTTGAGGTTAGCAAGCTAGTTTTTAATGAATTGATAGGTCGATTGTCTCAACCATATATTGATGATAGCACAAGAAAAAAACCATGAGTTAGAACTCATTTATATT
>JARQZK010000775.1:135000-177500 GCA_030704885.1 Cynegetis impunctata | reverse complement strand
AAATAGTCGAATTTCGTTTTTTGGCTCTATCGCCTCCATTTCGAATGATATGAGAAAAAGTCAGGGAGTTTCAATAATGTTTCATACTCATTATAATTTGATATGCTGAAAATGGTCTGGCGCTTTCGCCATTTTATATAATTATGGTTACGTTCATACTGCCAATGTCAAACACGCTCTATTCATTCTTCGAAATTTGATGAATTACGGTCTGAATTCGGTATAAGATCACTAATAGTAGTTGAGTATGCAACAGTATGTGCATAAAATAGTTTTTAACAGAACTTTTCAATGAAGATAATTTTCGATTTATTCTTTTTTTTAAGGATTATTTAAAACAATACACTGACTTGTAGCATACAAAATTAATGAACATTCAGTTCCACTAACTAATTCAATTGAATACCTGCACATCTGTATGATTACAAAGACTGTGGAGAATATCTATAAGAAATGTATGTATACATTTCGAATAACTATAAGATACTGAACGAAAATTCGTTATAAAACTCTATTTTGGATACTTCATTTCACATAAAAACTGCTCAACTTCGTACAGATTCAGCTCAATACAAACATATCGTGCTCTGAATTCTTTATCTTATTGACCCTGACTTACTAAATACATCACATACATTAATTATTATCGGCCTTCGAAAGATTTTAAATAAATATTCTCGAATTGAATTCTAAAATAGACTTGCCCTACAAATAAAAAATGGTGACCTGATTCTTCAAAATTAAATCATTATCAATGTCGTGTTCCAGTTTCGATGCCGAATGTAGTTCACAATTCATCGAACAATGTAACAAATTGAAACAAACTTAAGGGAGATAAAATACCGTCTTCCTAAATTTCTCAACCAGGTGCGCGTGTCATGTGCAAAATTCACCGACAGTTTTTGATGGCAGGTTGTTCTTCCGCTATAATTCAATAGTTTTTAGTCATATTTTTCCCGAATATTTCCCCCCTATCAAAAATCCCATGTAAATGGAATGCAATTATAGAAAATTACAGCGATAATTGCATTGTAGAAAGCGAAAGAGCCCCGCGATAAGATAATTGCATCGTACATATCTATGGTAATTCCTATTTCAAAATTCGAGAAATATTCCACACTCGTGCATCAAAATAATCGGATAACTTCGCATTCTAGCGTGTTGTCTTTAAAAAACTGCATTCGGTCAATTTCAAATTTTGGCGGAAGAGCCTTCCACCTTTGGTGTCGGGCTCTTTCTACAAAAATGAAAATAATAATATAATAATAATAATAATAATTTTATTTACCCAAAATTAAATGATACAATTTTTAAGTTACATAATCTTAATCTTAAATATGCATAACAGAAATCAAAATAATAGTTTCATTTTCTCATTTGAACATACGTATATCTTCATATATATTTAACAGGGTAAACAAAGATGTCGGGCAGTTTGTCCTCTCTGAAGTTATAAACTTTTATGAGAGGTATGTATACTCACTCTACCTTTCTATATTATTCTAAGATTTAATTGAACAATTTTCTTACTTCTGTACCAGAAACATCTAGCAACCATTTACTTAGCAAACAACGATTTGTGGGTTAGTAAATCCTTCAGAAGAATGTCATATATATTGCATATCAAATAATTATAGTGTCGCTGTCCAATTCGTTTTACCATTCTATTCTTGTACGAAATTGCATCTCTGTATCTGGTATCATGGATATGATCAGGATGTGCATTGCCCGTGCGTTTTTGATAATAAAAAATTACTGATCTCTGCAAATACAACCTTCTAATATCAAACACTTTACTGTCCTCATAGACCGCATCGGTTGCATAGAACCTGTCCTTCTTCAGCATTATTCTTAGTATCCACTTTTGAATAACACCCAACCCAGTCAGATGTGATGAAATGAACTCATGCAGTTTTTTAAAGACAACACGTTGGAATGCGGAATTATCGGTAATTTTGATGCACTTGTGCAATTATGGAAATAATAGACTAAATCCATTTTATACCTCCTGGACCACGATTTTCCAAGTTTTATGGACAAAAGTAAAGCAACATTTTCGAAAAATGAAAGAAATCTCGATTTTATGATATTAAATGCAAGATATCGTATTTAAATATACATATTGTGTCTTGAATATCAAAGTAGGCTGCTATTATCGGAGGCAACAGCTTTTTCCAACAATCGAAACAAATGAATGTAGAAATTAGAAATTTCTACAGATATTTTCTGGAATATTTTTCTCACATTAGTTCCCAAGTTTAACGTTTGAGTTTTTCCTGTGTATTGTATGTAATTCTATCTCTCTTTAGACTTATTGCTTATAACTCTATCTCCTTTTAGACCTCTAAGACCTAATCAAATGGAACATACAGGTTTCCCTAACCTAGGTGCCAAATAAAAGCCATTGAATATTTATCAAGTATCTATGAATCTAGCATTCTTTTATGTTTTTATCTTTTCTTTGTAATTCAAATTCTATCTGATAGTAATAGTAATGTATAACTAGTATATGAATACATGTAAAGAATGTGATGTGAACAATGTAATCAATTAAACAATAAACAATTAATAGACATAAACTTTGAAATACAGTATTGTAACGCGTCAAAAGTAAAGCAACATTTCAATATTCTCCTAGAGAATAAAGGTTTTAGTGAAAGTGAAGTTGAAAATATTTATTTTATGTCTAATGAATATTTCTGTGTTGGATTAATCATTCCAAGAGGTATTCTTATTTCGAAAGATTTAAAGCAGAGAGTAGTGACTGCATACTCTGAAGGCACATCACAAGTCAAAAGTTCAAGACGATTTGTTTTACCCAGATACAGTGTCCCCAAAATAATTTCAAGCTATTATGAAAGGGGACATTTAGAGAATCTACCGAAATCGGGAAGGCCAAGAAAAACAACGATTTGGGCAGATAGACCCCTGGATGTCTGCTCCTAGAATTATTGCTGAAATTCCCGAAATAATGGTTAGTGCACGGACAGTTCAAAGAAGGTTGGTAGAAGCAAAGTTATTGAGCAGACGACCAGCTAAAAAGCCGCTTATTTCGGCAAGAAATAGAGTAGCTAGGCTTGAATTTGCAAGCCGACATCGAAATTGGACAGTAGACGATTGGAAAAAAGTTTTATTCAGCGATGAAACGCATTATAAAATTTTTAATTCTGATGTTATGAAACGTGTAAGACTGCCAATCTATATTTTTGAAAACTGGGCCAAAATGGCGAATGCGCTAGACCAGCCACCCTAGCATAACGTTCTAAAATATTAATCCTGAACTGATTTTCATAATTCTTTCACATAAAATAAAAAATTATTTATATATATATATATATATATATATATATATTTATATATTTATATATTTATATATAATATTATAAGCAGGCATCTAAAACTTGGATAACTAATTATTTTTCATATATTTTTTAGAATTGGTATTGATATATTGTAAGTGAATCTCAGAACTCCTAGATACTTGCCTTATTGAGAAATAATCTTTGGTGACCATTCCGAAACATGAATTTGATTCTTCACACATGATTTACTGGTAATTTTAGCATCTCCTCATATTCAACGTTCTTTCAAGCTACCACTATATAAAATATCATTCAAAGATATCTTGTATTGAATGGCATTCATGGTACCTTAGAACAACTCAGGAACAGTACTTTGATTAGAACTCCATGAAATTACCTTTTCCGGAAATCAAACTGTGCACTCGATAGTTAATAGAATGCATCTGATAATCTGTTTTTAGTCACAAAAAACATTCAACTCATCGCTTAAACTTGGTTTAGCTACTATTCAGGTATATCCGTATGCCAGAATAATATAGATTCAATATAAATGGACCCAAATTATAAGCGAATCAGGTACAAATATTGAAAAATTTATATTTAACAACTTTCATTTAGTTTTTCTCAATTAGCCCAAAACAAATAACGGAAATATATCATTTAAATAGCAATGAACCCCACACATCTTATTGACAAGACCAACGTAGTTATCGTTTAAATTCAAACAAAGAATTAGTTATTCTATTAGAACATTCTTCGACGATAAATTTGATACCCTTAAATAAAAACTGTCCACATTATGGAGTACCTATACTGAACTAACAGAGCCCATAATTGAATTAATGGTATTCATTTTTCCACATACCATCAAATAACGTAACTCATATCATAGTAAAGTTCAGTGGTTAACGGTTTTAGAAAATAAACTGAACGAAAGTGAGAGGAACATATGATTCAGTCACAGTTGGTCGACTATATACGATTCTTGTGTTTTGTGAGTATAACCGTATCATGGACGAAAGCTACGTAATCCTACGACACTTACACGCCTCTTTTTAGTCGTATTTTTCACCAAAATAATAGGCTATTGCAGCGTATCGGAAGTCAACAGTGAGGGGTACTGAACCCTGGTGTGTCGTATTTCTGGGTTCGAATCCCAGAGGTGACTCATGGCTTTTAAAATTTTTTTATTTACAATCTAGTAAGAGCTCTTAGCCCAACATTTCAATATTAATTATTTCAACTTGGATTAGTATAAGTTATCACTTCTGTCGTGCGCCCCGACACGCACATGTTTCGTTTTCGCAAATTGTGGTCCTTCTATATTATCCGAAGGAAGTTCGTTCCTACCCGGTGTTCCATGACACCGTTTTTCTTGATTTTTCTTTTTTTTGTCAAAAAGTCCTTTATATTCTTCATGTGATAAAAGTAAAATGAAAATAAATTGATTTTCAAATCGAATAATAGGCGAATTCATACTTTGGTATATGTTGGAAGGGGCGAAGAATAGGCAGGGGTTTTTCGTTTATTTTTTGCATAAAAATTTTTCGAATTTTTGGAGTGAAAGGTATGAGTATAAGATTGGCAATTTCTGCTCGTAAGATACAAATTCTTTGATATATAACTATAATTTATTCTGTTCAAATCGTATCTTAACCTACCTGAAATTTATTGTACCTATACAGATTTTCAACATAGGGATACGAAAAAATGAACTTGTTTTATTTGTTCCAAAAAATTCTTTATGAATTCCTTCATCACCTGGTATGTTTAGATATGAGCATTCGCGTTTGTGAAGATACAAGCGACCCTAAACAAATTCATAAACAGAACAACATTCACTGAAGAAATATTACATCTGGCTAGTAATTATCTAAAAACTCCCTCCTTGAAGGATATACCTACAATCGACATTATACCTACAAAAATATTATTTCAATAAAAGTTGTATTGATTAAAGATGCGAAAAAAAACATATTTCATTTTTCGAACCTTTCTACTTGATGAGATAGATTTTATACAACTTGCTGATGAAGTAAAGAATTCAAATTACAAGTTTTTCAAACGATTTGAAGAGATCAAGATATCCATATTGATATATTTTCTTCTCCCTCTGTAGTAAATGAGATAAAACGCCTGATAGAACTCCAATTAAAAACACACCTTCAATAATGTAAAGCACATCAAATTTCATAAGAAACTTCTTCCAAAGGAGAGATTTACAAATTTCTTAGATTTGGCAATACTGACAGCTAATTTTCTGAATCCAAAACAAAATCTAAAATCACAGATGATCACTTTGAAGACAGTGCGTTTTTGCCACGTCCAACATGGTAGTAGGTACATATTAATAGATTAGTACTCAAGCAATCGCAATCATTTGAGTGTTTTGAACAATAATACTTAGTTGTTATAATTATATAATTTAATAAATTACGCCATTCCCTTCATAACATAATTACCTATGTCAGGTGAAATTGTAACAGTTTTCGAAGAATGTCTCGTGAAATGATAGCTAAGGGCAGTAAGTGGCCCATGGGTTCAAGAACTTGCATATGTATATTCTAAATGAAAATATGTACGATGGAACAGCATCTCCGAAGCTAAATCCTATCAGCAGCGTTCTTCTATGGTTTCTCCCGAAGCGTTTGATGACCCCTGATATAATGTCATGGCCCATTTATTCCACTGAGAAATCTAGAGCACTAGGTGACACTGCAATCAACGGCCATTGTTAAGACCCTTTCCATCCGTATTCATTGATTACAATGAAGATTTGAATGTAGCTCTTGTATGTTGATACTAATGAGAAATACACCTACTCTAACAATTGTTAACGTATACTCTTCTGTGCTATTTACGGAATTCTTTAGCTTTTTGAAAAATAATATTATACGCACATTTGCTGAACGTTTCTCATTAGGTATTCTTATTTGGAAACTACTCGAAATAAAATATTTTCAATTCACCACTAAAAATAATCATCTTTATCATCAAATACAGGATATAACCCGCTTGAAAGTAACCAGCTCACATTAGTCATTTTTTCAATTAGAATTTCCATGAGTAGATTTTTGGAACTCATAACCTGAATCATAATATAATCACCTGAATGTGTATTTTGAAAAATTGTTGTTATTTCTTTATCCTCTCAAGTTTTTCGAATTCGGAATATATTCACTCAGATGATAAAACAAAATGATATACATATATTGATTGCAAAATATTTTTCCAATCTTAAGTAATTCAGTTGTTTATTGAACTTTACATTTATTTCATTCATTCGAAGTTCCTCGAAAATTTTAAAACTCAACAGAAACAATTCTGAATTGTAATGAATAAATATATGAATCTTCAGGGATCAGGGATGATATATATATATATATATATATATATATATATATATATATATATATATATATATATATATATATATATATATATATATATATAATCTTTTGATAATTATTAGCAATAACAGGCTTGTTGAATCTCAAAAAACTCGATTTTATTAAAAAGTGACGTTTCGCCACGACATTCGTGGCTTTATCAAAACTTTTGAAAAAATTGAAATTTCTTTGACATTTATTGATTTGAAAAAATTTATTTGAATAGAAAAAGACTAACTAATGTTCACTAAAAAATTTTTTCGGCTTGTGGCCGTTTTTTGTTATTTATTTACGTGCTATTCAGTCCAATATTAACATTCAAATCTGTTATTATTAGATGGTGGTAAGGGTATCCACAGAACCCTTTACCCACGTAATGTTCGAAATAGGTTCAAATTATTTTGATTTTGATAAGTCAAAAAATAGGGTACTATTTATTTTGTTTTCAAAAATTTCTCATTGCGGCTGTGGCCGTCTTTAGTTATTGATTACGCGCTATTTAGTCCAATATCAACAAACAGATCCGTTGATATTAGATGGGAAGGGAACCACCGAAACCTTCACCCACGTAATGTACAAAATTGGTTTAAAATATTTGATTGTGGTATATATATATATATATATATATATATATATATATATATATATATATATATATATATATATATTGATATATATATATATATAGAAACGCTTTGTATTATCGGGAATGTGGTCTGTAGACTCAAGAGTTTTAGATTTGTGTTGAGATGGTGTATATATGCATCCGATATATTACAACTAGAGACCAACTCTATTTTTTACTCCTGATAAGCTGTAAAATAAATGGCGAAATATTGAGTTGAAAAAAAGACAAAGAGTTTATTGAGTCTACAGACCACATTCCCGATAATATACAAAGCGTTTCTATATTGTACAGATTGGTCGAAATTATTAAGTGTTAATATATATATATATATATATATATATATATATATATATATATATATATATATATATATATATATATATATATATATATATATATATATATATATATATATATATATATATAAACCTGTTGGCGGGTAGCTGGCAAACAGCGCATTCGCCATTTTGTATTTAAAAATTCCATTGTGAATTCAACAATACTTACACATGGCGTCTTTCTAGAATCACTAGATTTTTGCATGATGAAGCCATATTTAATTTATATGCATGTTGTGTTGGTACTTATGCAGTGTTTATAACAAATGAAAAACGGTTACAAAAACTTTTGATGAAAAACTTTCCAATAAATTGGCCAACAGATTGTTATTAACAACACAAATGTCAATTTTGAATTGTGAACAATATTTCAATGTTATGTTTTATCAACATGAAAGACCATAACTTAGAGTTACCTAGGTATAAAGGAAAATATTCTCCTTATAGTAGAAACAGATCTTTCGCTGAACATTACACAAAGTTTATTTAGCATTTTCCATCGAAAGATGAAGAACGTTAATGCATGTTACTCGAAAAACTCAAAATTTGAATAATTCAAAGTAGACAAAATATTTAGAACATCCATATAATAACGAAACTAATATTCTGAATGAGCAAATTGATAAGTATAGCTTGATGACTTTTCATATATCTTAAAAGAATGATCTATCCTTATTATCCTGCTTTTGCAAACTTATAAAAAAGCTTACAGAATCTGGACTGTCTGAATATCATAAAATAATTTCGCAAAAAAAGTTTTTACCACTATCATGTTAAAAACAACGTAAATTTGAAACTACAGTCTGAAATTTCATAATAATCCTTCTTGATCATTCATCACACAGGATTTTAAGTATTGTTTTCATCATCAGATTTTGTTCCATTCCTTATAAGTTAAGTCGATTCAAAATAATTGATTCCGAGAAAAATGCTAAAGCGTCAAATTTCAAATAAACCACAGGATTGGAAAATACTAACTTGGTCGCATCATGTAAAAATAAACTATATATATATATATATATATATATATATATATATATATATATATATATATATATATATATATATATATATATATATATATATATATATATATATATATATATATATATATATTACCATATATCAGACATTCCAGAAAATATTCGAAAATCGAGGTATAGGAGGTCTAAAACGAATTTAAAAAAAACACTTTCGCATCTTATTATTGACTCTCGATAAGCTGCATTAGTCAATAATTTTCAGGATAAATACGCCTAAAAATTGTTAATCAAATATTTGAGAATAATAACTTTCCAATTGTCATTACGCTTGTTACGTTATTATAAGTATTTCAATACGTAATGGAAGACATAAAATTTTGTCTTGCACAATATTTAAATTTTCAAAAAATCATAATAAGAACATAAGATGTCAGGCAGTGGCAAACACATAAAATTTCTTATTTACGAACTGGGGGAATTCACCGAGCGCCGAGCAAATACCACAATAATATTTCCACTCCGTCTGACGTTGGGCACTGGGTCAGTAAGCTCAACGATCGACTTCTACGAAGGTTTCAACTTTCAGTAGGTGAATAACCGCACCGATGGCTAAAATGTCAACGAACTCCCAATGCTATCAACGCCGCTCACAACCTTGCCTCGTTGGAGGAGGTAACTCTGTGTTGGGTATGTACCGGGTCGTTGATCGTATTCCGTAGAAAGGAAAAATTGTGCCTGACAAAACCACGCATGCTGAGAATAAATTATAGAGTGGTCTATGGGTGCGGAAACAGCCTAGAATAACAACATCTTTAGATTATTATTGATAACTAAATCGGAGTGGAAAATGTAAGATCAACCCATTTACAAAAGCCCAATTTCTAGGAAATTAATATTATGGTATTAATTGTACAAATTGTAAATGTCCAGAAGATGATAAAAGATATTTTTCAGAATTTTTGGAACGAAGTATAAGGTGCTTATACTCCACACGCTTGGAAAGATAGACTTGAAACTATGTCCGACAAGAGCATCACCAGCCTTGGGAGTCATGATGATCTTATTCATTTAATTTTCAATTGCTCTAATACGTTGTTGTTATTTTATTAATAAAGAATTAATTGTGAAAGTTATTCAGAAGAAGTTGAGGATAGTGATGGTTGAAGCCAGGTAAGTACCAGTATCTGTAAAGAGTAGTAAGATATATTAAAATGAAAATATTAGTATAATATCAGTCTATTATTTATTATAGGTTACTAATGATTTCGAAGTGAAAATTGATTTTAGTTTCTATAAATAACCTACTATCTATTCATGTAATGACAATTAGCGATCGGAATGAATAAATGAAGAAAACAAATGTTTTGTGACCTCTATCTGAGACAAGTAGATCCTTATTGAATTTATTGTACATGGCGTACCATTTTGGATACTTTTGAATGGTATCTCCGTTGTTTTTGAAGATAGAGAGTTGCGGTTTTCGCGACACTGTGCTACTTTTTCATAAAACTCAACATGTCGTCAACAGAATTATAAATAGCCCTTTTAGTTTTCAAGATACAGGGCATTTAAATGTTTCATTTTGGGACCCCTGTTGTATCGTCGTTATCCTTCATCTTATCGAAAAGGTAATATAACATTCTTATAGATTTTTTTCTGTAGAAGTAGTGGTGTAGATAATTTTTGTTACATATTTATTATTTTCGAGTTATGAAGCAAACTTTTGTTTTTACGACGGGGATCCCAAAATGCAACATTTTCAAAAATTCCCTGTATCTTAAAAACTATGAGGGCTATTAAAATTCTGTTGACGGCATCTTTAGTTTTACGAAAAAGAAGCACAGTGTCGCGAAAACCGCAACCCTCTATCTTCAAAAATAACGGAGATACCATTCAAAAGTACCCAAAATGAGACTCCCTGTACACTGCTTCACCCGGTACCTGCAGTTCAGTTTGAATTCCCTGAGAATCTTACTTAAGAACCTGGTTAACTTCGGACATAAGAATATATTCATATTTCCGTATCGAGAAAATATTTACTATTATTAATTCAGCATTTGAAGATGAAGTAGTACTTCGAAAATAGCGTGTGTTATTATGAATACCAATTTTCATCTGGGCCTCATCAATTACATCATCAACATAAAAATGATACAAACATTTTAAATTCTTTTGTATTGAATAGGTACTTATTCAGAACCTGCTATGTACTAAGCAAAGCTCACGACTTACGGTAGTGAGACTATACAGTACGTATCGAATCTGCATATAATGTTGTTTTTCGAATCTTGTTTAACCTTCATCAGAACGCTGACTCCACAACTATCTCATCTAAATTCAATCCAAAATGCCAATGAACATATAAATATGTTTTTCACATAATTTGCTCACGCTGGAATGTTTCCATAATTTATAAGACGTTGATTGTATCATTGTGTGAAAAAACATTATGCAATAAATGTCACAATATAATCAGATTTTAATTTTATTAATAATTGTTCATTTATATTGTGTGAATGTTCATGTCGAATATGGAAGATTTTGGGAAATAAATGCATTTCAGCAAAAATTTTCTATTTGAAGAGAAGAGGATGAATTTTTCTTAGCATTTTTATTAAAAAATTTACCAAAATTTTGATAGATTCGTTCTGCCGCGAAACAACCCAAAAAACTAAATGCTCATGTCATTTGATGGGAGCCGAACAAATACCATTATGAACTAGAGAAAAAAATTTATTTATATATATATATATATATATATATATATATATATATATATATATATATAGGTAAATAAATTTTTTTCTCTAGTTCATAATGGCATTTGTTCGGCTCCCATCAAATGACATGAGCATTTAGTTTTTTGGGTTGTTATATAAAGGCGCATACGATGGTCGTTTGGCTTTAATTCCTGCAGAATCTTAAAAACTTTTGAACCAAGATGCTTTCGTAAAATCTTCCATAAGGTAGATGGACACAATCCCATCTGCTGAGAACGGTGACGAATCGGCGTCTTACGGGAAGCACATGATCATTCAGAGTAAACGAGGAGCGAAAACAATCCATAGTTATTCGAATTAGCCACTCTGATGGACGATGATGGACGATACCAAGCTAGTTAGTCGAGTACTTAGGTACGCTGGCTAGTATTTGGGAGGTCTCGGGTTCAAACCCGGGGGCCGACTGGTCTGCCATGAGTTTTTTTCAGAGGTTTCCTCATGGTAATGTAAGTCACTGCTTGCAAACTTACAAGGCAAATGCTGGGCCAGTATTAATCCTCTGAACCCTACCCACACTTCCTATGTTCCATAATATCCCGTCTCACCTATCCTTAATGCACTTGTACATACAAGTGTATCCTCTGATCTGGCTGAAGGAGTTAATCCCAAACTCAAGCTGCCCGCCTCCCTGACACATACTTCAGGGAGGAATGAAACACGTGTGTTTCCTTTTCCTTTTTCTGATGGACGATTATGATAGCCATAAAATGGACCAAGTGCACGATAAGTTCGACGAACAGAACCATTATTTTGATACAAAATTTCAACAATTTGCAAGCATTGCTCTCGCGTTAGTCTATCCCTAATGAAATGCCAAACCTAACTAAACAAAAATCACCTATCACCTGTTAAATCGGTTGTCAAATAAAGTAGTACTGCCAAATCAAAGTTGTGAACCTTTAAAAAAAAACAACCTTTATTATATATATATATATATATATATATATATATATATATATATATATATATATATATATATATACATATATATAGGTATATATTTATATATATAGGTACATATAAGACATCCACAAAATTACGAAAGTCGTGGTCTATGAGGTCGAAAAAACTATTCCCACGCCTGTGACTGTTGACTTTCGATACGCTGCCATAGTCCCCGTATGTTTGGGGAAAATACTACTAAACATCTATGTATCTTTCTCATAAAAGAAGAATAAAATAGAAAAAAATATTGGTATGAAGTACCTTATTACACATCACCTTCCAGAAACTAGACCAATGGGAAGCTATAACTGAAAATACTAAAACAGAATATAACCGTAACAAAGGTGATTCTGTCAACTACGTATTCAGTTTCAAAGACAGATAAATTCAATTTGTGCATGAAAAATTAGGTTTTTTTCTTCTTTCGTGTTCATAAATATTTTTATAGGTATTGAATTTCATATTGAACTTACTATTGGTTATTTATTATAGAATATATATATATATATATATATATATATATATATATATATATATATATATATATATATCCATCTATTCTATAATAAATAGAATATTTATTATAGAATATATATATATATATATATACACATAAATATATAATAAATATATATATAATATATATTATATATAAAATATATCTATAAAATAAATAAAAATTTTTTTTAATATATATACAAAAATATATATTTCAGATAGATATTATATATATATATATATATATATATATATATATATATATATATATATATATATATATTTAAGTTATTGGTTTTTCCCATTCGTTGTTCATAACTTTTCATGTTAATATTGGTATCAAAAAATATGTTACATTGAACATGGCCCTTATGAGAATATTATTTTTGTTCTACTACTTCATGAATAAAGTTTGCTTCCACGAAAGCTCATTATTGCAAATAGTTTCCATTTACTCTAATATATAAATGGTAATATAAATAATTCTGATATTTTCGAATTTAATTACTCTCAATACTTCTTAATTTATTTAGACATATGATACCACTCGATTTTTTCTGATAAATCATTCATTCTCCTAAATTTGATTAATCGATTATTAAAATATTTGAAAAACAACGAGCGAAATAAAGAAACAATATACATTCCTTGTATCTTTCGGAAGATACAATAAACTGAAATTAAATAAGTACTATTCAAACAAAACATTACTGAGAGTTATTTAACAAAGTTAATAATCACAATTATCGTTACACAATATACCTATAAGTCACTATTACAAATCTTTTTTCTCATATGGAACCACCATGCAGATCCATCCAACTATACCCACCAGCTGTTAAGTTGGTTCTAACTACTTCTAAGTTCTAGCATAGCTCTAACGTCGGTCTAAGGTCTAATGCGAAAGGAAAGTCATAGCCAAGGCTGGGTCGTCGACCCACCAAGAGAGCCAACTGTACCTCGAGTATATCGAACTGTAATCGTAGTAACCCCCACCATCGGAGCAATCCTCTGCTTCCAGTCTTTCAGCCGCGATGTAAGAACATCCCGAAAGCAGACGATTATATTGGTATTTGAATTTCCGTGGTTAATGAGGCTACATTAAAGTCATTTAATTAGTTATGTTATGCGTTTTGCTCAATTTTTGAGTAGGTACTGATAGATTCAATGATATCAATATGCTCAAATCTTGACCAAATAAGAAAATTGAATAAATTCCATATTTCTTGTTTGTTCCATACGTCCACTACTGTACCTTCAATTATTCTTTTTAATAGGTTTTCACTTTGAAAACCTGCTCATTAAAATGGGTGCGATTAGCAAAAGTTCGACCTAGGACCAAGATAGTTTTTCGTTTCATGACTTTTTATGATGCTTGGCACCAAAAACTCGATTTCATATATATATATATATATATATATATATATATATATATATATATATATATATATATATATATATATATATATATATATATACATATATATATATATATATATATATATATATATATATACCTATAAATATATTTTCATATGTATGTATTTTAGCGTTGATTACACGATAAAGGGCGCAATTTTGAAGCAATAGGGTTGAAAGTTTGTAAATAGGTAGCTTCGTATGATATCTTGGATGGGATTATTTTTGGTTCGAATTGGTTGGGGGTTGATCCCCGGTGGAGGAAATAAATTTTGTTCACGCGATAAAGGGTGCAATTTTATAGCAATAGGGTTGAAAGTTTGTGAGTTCGTAGTTTCGTATGATATCTTGCATGCGATTGGTAATGGGACGAATTGGTTGGGGGGTTGACCCCTCGGGAAAGAAGTAAGTATTGTCTACACATTAGAGGGCAATTTTTTTTGGATTTGGTACAAAAATCATGAATGAATGAATAGTTTTTTCAAACTGGATACGTTATGAAAACCTGCTTTTATAATGAAGCTCGCTGCGATAGAGTTTTTTATAGATGAAATATCGGTATGATTTTTTATTATTTTTATTGATTCAGAGCTAAATATTTCACAAAAATATCAAATTTATAAAACCGCTTTTCTCCTGACTGCAATTGTATTTTTTAATGAATTTCTCTTGACAAAAATACCAAATATTTAATTGTCGTAGAGACTTCTTACTGTGCTACCGAATCAAGAAAAAGGATCAGTTTTTTTGTCAAACATTCACCCCCTGTGTTTTCTCAAATATGCTCTTCGCTATGTACCTACCTACATGCAACAAATTTAATTTTTTATAGAATGTAGAGAATATCTTTCAACAATATTGAGTATATTGTCAATGTGTTTCTGGTCTTATCGCCCATTGAAATCTCCACAGAAAGATATAGTTGTTGAATATGAAGCATTATAAAAAATGCAATAATTCCATATGAATATATGATAATTCGTTTTCTTCAAAAATTGTGGGATATAGGTAAATATATCAGAACTAATAAATTAAATATATCATCATTTACAATTCTCACATATATCACAACACATATTATATTGTTCTATATATTACCCTGGATATATTTGAAATGAAAATATCTGTAGTCTATATATTTTACAACACCAGTAATAATATATGAAAACTATTAAATATTCACACCGTAAGTTATTCCTAGTTTCAAATTAGAAGTGCTCACATTTGGTTTCGCAATGGTACGATGTTATCATTAATATTAAGACATAGTTTAATACCTTTTTGCAATACAAATGGAAAAACGTGTGAACAGCAGAGCTCCGTCGTATTTTCTCCTCATTGTTGTTTTTTTTTTAAAATTATATTCTCAACCCCCTAAATTATTTTGGAGAGGTTCATATATATATATATATATATATATATATATATATATATATATATATATATATATATATATATATATATATATATATTATAATATATATATACTATAGTAGTAAAAACGTAAATATTGGGAATGCAGCTGGTACAATGAAAAACTCTTTAAAGTTGATCCAAGCTTTCGGAAATTTTATTAATTATTTCCATCTTCAGGGATATATATATATATATAAATATATATATATATATATATATATATATATATATATATATATATATATATATATATATATATATATATATATATATATATATATATATATATATATATATATATATATTAGGAGTATAGTTTTACTAGGTTAAGGCCACAAATACAGTCAATTTTAATAATATTTTACTATCAAATATTTGTTATTTGAAATCGACATAATGATAAACGAATAATTTTTATTTATTTTGTTATATTTGAAAGTAAAATATTATTAAAATTGACTGTATGTGTGGCCTCAACCTAGTAAAACTATACTCCTAATATATAATAAGAGTGGTCAGTAAAGTTTGAAGAAAAAAAAAATATATATATATATATATATATATATATATATATATATATATATATATATATATCTATATATATATATATATATATATATATATAATCTCTTGGATACATTTTAAATTAGCATTAAATAACAGGCTTGTTGAATCTTAAAAAACTTGATTTTATTGAACCTTTTCAATAAATCAAGTTTTTTAAGATTCAACAAGCCTGTTATTGCTATAATTATCAAGAGATTAGAAATAGTTCACAGGCAACAACAATTCGAATAAATATATATATATATATATATATATATATATGAACCTCTCCAAAATAATTTAGGGGGTTTGAGAATATAAATTGTACAAAAACAATATATATATATATATATATATATATATATATATATATATATATATAATATATATATATATATATATATTATATATATATAATATATATATATATATATTATTATATATATATATATCTATATATCTATATATATATATATATATATATATATATAAATATATATATATATATATTTCTATATATATAAATTCTCGAGGTCTGCAACGGATATAAAAATCAACTACCGCATCTGACTGTTGATTTTTGACATAGTGCAATAGTCTATCATTTTCAGGAAATATACGACTGAAAAAAAATAAGGGGATTTTTAAGAATTAGAACATATTACGGAATTACTTAATATTTTTGGATTCTTTCGAAAGGCAAAATGGAATATTACGGAATTACTTAATTTTTTCGTTTCAATACATCTAATTAAATAGAGAATGTAAGGAAATGCAGTGATAATATTATGTGTAGTCTTATTTTTGACTTGTTTATTATTCAGCAACAAAGTCGTCGCGGTTCCTTTTAACATGTTATATGAAGGCAGCCGTTGCGGGCTTCGTGGTAAAAGGCTCGGAACAACACTTTATCAGTTTCGTGAGATGGTGAGAGCCAGTACAAAGATAAGGTAAAATATTTATGTGAGAAAAGTATTGAGTCCGACTGCAAAGTGTGGCACAGACGCTTAATTGCCTCTCTTCTCTTCGGATCAATCTACATATTTTGCCATATGTGGTACGTATATATCAACATTAACCAGTTTCTATATGGAAAATAAACAGGACCGGATCTACAAGAGAAATCGATCTTCTCAATCAACATTTCTGATACTTTGGGGGTGACCACTCCGGAATTTAACCCTAGTATTCCCTTAACTCCCGAATAAAAAAGATTAATTTATTTAAAATATGTATAAAAAAAATATTTATATTTCGCATTGAAACGGAACTCTACAGATGCAAGCCCTTGAATTCCAATAGCCGTGGTTCAATACTCTGAATACAAAGTGATCATAGTAAAAAAGTTGATCATTTAGAAACATTTTAAGTTTTATTTTAGGGCAGTCGACGAAATTTGTATTTTGAAAATTGTTTATTATTGACGCAACCTCTTTCTGTTTTCATACATTGCTTCAAAACAAGAATATGCAAAATTTAGGTCAAACGTTTTCGGACTGAATTTATTGATTTTCACAGTACACCTGCTATATTTCAAAAAATCCTAATTCTCGAGGTAATTTTTGGTTACCTAGCCAGTCAAATTTCAGCATGACTGGGTCAAAGACATTATTTTAAATCAAAATCTAGAAAATAGATATCTACTGTAAGTTTCTAATATTGACGAAATCACAAAATGTATCACATTTGTAGAAGAGAGAGATGAAAACACAAAATTATCCAACAAACTACTGAATGATGAAGACAAAAAGATATTACATTTTCTATGATATCTATGCGAATAGTATGGATGACATATATTCGTAAGCATCATCTCTATTTATTTCCAAGAACTTTTGAGGTGAGATCAAATTTCCTACATTTGATGATGATAAAATATATTATAGCCCCTCCATCAAATCAATTACAGCTGATCAAAGCATCAAATTCACTTTAAAGAATGCATAAAACTATACAAATCACAGACATCTGTTTTTGGAGAAAGCCAAATCTTGTAATTTGAGCCACTTTAGAGGAGTAATAATTGTCTAGTTGTAGAGAAGTAACGAAAGATAACTTGAAAAAAGACTTTTCATGTGGGATATTTTCACTTCACCATGAATCGAATTCGTGAATAAGGACTAAACTGCACATGTTATCCATATACTGAGACCGATCGACATGAAGAACAACACAATAGTTATTTATGTACCAAGTGCGTTTTATGCTCATCGGGCGTTAGGATCTAGTAACGCACGTTGTGCATACAAAATTTTATTTTTCACTAAAAAATTATTTTATTATAATGAAAAATCGATTTTAAAATCGGATCATTGCTGCTATACTTTCCATTTTCCTTCTCATAGTAGGCATGTCATTTCTTGATATTTTGACGTTTGTGAATATTTTTGTCATCATATTTGATGAATGTCATTGCTGATTTCTTTGTGTAGTTTATTTTATTTTATTTTTTATTTTTCACAAATAGGAATACAAACAGGACGAACCCAGAAACAGTATTCACAAATACACTAAATATGTCATGTTATACAATTCAACTATACAGTAGAAATATTTTATATAGGTACAAAAAAAAAATATTGAACATATAATCAATTGGAAGATTGGACAAAATGTTTCCTAAGTTTATTTACAAAGGTATTCAAAGAGTCAGAAAAAATATCAATGTCTATTATGTTTGAAATGGAGTTATAACTTTTCAAGCATCTGTGTAAAGGGGAAATCAAATAGTAATTTGTGTTGGGTATGGATGTGTGAAACAAATTATAATGGCGAGTGGTATATTGTGGAACATTGTAATGAATCAAGTCATTCATAGAGGACGATTGAAAGATACCATTTAACATTTTAAAAGAAAATTTGATGTCGGCAATAGCTCTTCTGTCAGCAAGACGAATCAAATTGAGCTTTCGACTTACGATATGATATTGTGACATGTTTTTAAAATATCTTTTGTTAGTATAATCAATGAATTTGTTCTGGATACTCTCTATTTGTTTTATATATATTATATAGCGGGGGTTCCAAATAGTTGAGGCGTAGCCCAGCAGACTATTTACGTAAGACATGAAGAGAGTACGCAAGGTATTATAATCTCTAAAAGAATAAGTTGTTCTCAGAATAAAACCTAGCAATTTGTTCGCTTTCTTAGATATGTATGAAATATGTTTACTAAAAGTCATTTTCGAATCGAAAATAATTCCCAAATCCTTCACTTCACTACAGGTGTGGAGATTATGATGCTGCATGGTATAATTATGGGTTATTAAATTAGAATTTTTACTAAAAGTCATCTGATGGCATTTGTCGAGGTTCAGGAAAAGGGCGTTATGTCTGCAGTATTCTAAAAATCTATCAAGGTCGCCTTGAATGAGCTTACAATCGTTTAAGTGTGAAACTGTATGAAATATTTTAAGATCATGAGCATACATGAGAAAATACGAGAATTTGAAGCACTCAGAAATGTCATTTATGTAAATATTGAATAGTAGAGGACCTAGATGTGAACCCTGAGGTACACCCGACGTTATGTTAACTGATCTTGAAAGATAGTTACCAATACAAACGACCTGCATACGATTACTGACGTAAGACTGAAACCAACTCAATAGGGAGCCTGTCACACCGACATCAGCCAGCTTCTGTACCAGTAATTTATGATCGATCTTATCGAAAGCTTTGCTAATATATATAAATATATATATATATAAATATATATATATATATATATATATATATATATATATATATATATATATATATATATATCATAGAAATAATGGAAATGAAAATGGATTTACCCAAGAATATCATAGAAAATGCAGCCAAAGCTGCGAATAATTCATTGCCGGAGAAATCCAGAGTGGTATACGACAAGGATCATGAAGTATTTAATCAATGGAAGTTGTCCTCGTACAATGAGCAGGCGTTATGATCCATTATGCCCGCTCATTACGTACTAGGGCATAATGAGTGTATTTATAGCAATCGTATCTAAGGTAAAATCAACAAATAATATTACACAAGTGAAAAATAAAACTTTTTTTATTTCTCGTTAAAAAACTTACTTTCTGAATACACCCCTGTAATATTCAGTGACGGTTCCCAATTAAGACTGGTGAATATTTGCTTTGAACGCAATCAAGATCTTCTGAGCGCCCGTTTTTGCGAAGTTGCCCACCTAGTGGCCCAAAGCAGCACGCATGACACGCATTTCAGACTTAGCAACAAATTGTGCCATTTTTAACGGCCAACTCGCGCGCTCCAAAACCGCTACTCAATTTCCTCAATAAACATTCCCACTGATTCTTATAAACGAACGAAGTAGTCGATAAGTGCTGAAATGAATAATTGCAAAAAAAAAATACGAAATAATTTATTCTCTCGTAACTTATACGTTCAATATTAATTACGTTGTTTCTTGGGCCAAACGTAATTTTTGTTACGAAACGACCGTACATTTTCACTTCTTTCATTTCTTATCGTACGTTGGTAAGAGGTCTAATCGTGTTTGTTTCTATTAAGGTTTAAGTACCGTATGTTTGTATGTGGTACACTTTGGGATACAGCCTCCAACCGGAAGTGTGTCACTTTTATAAAACCGCTGATACTGTACTGAAAATCGAGTAATCTAGTACAATTAACACGAATCATTTACTTGATTCTATCTCATCGAAAAAAATATTGTAAAACTGAAATATACAAATGTATCCCATAGCCAATAATCCTGAGAATTAGAGTTCAAGATTTATTAAAACATTGGGGCAAAATGGCGGTACTTAATAATTCCCGGCATATCAAATTCAACTGAAATTGTATTTTGTTATAATACATGGAAATTAAGGAAACTTAGTCGTTACTTTCTAAGGATTGTTCGTCATTTTAAAATAAATCGAATGAAATTTAAAATGATGCATATATTCTCAAATACCAGGTTGAATGAAAAAAATACTTTTATGATAAATTTTATTCACTTGGAGGAAAATAATTAACAAAAAGCATATCGTTGAAAAAAGTGAAAAAATAACGTAGAGTTCCGTCAAGGTTTTATTTTCCACTCATTATAGATTTTTTTCACACACAACTTCTTAACTCCCTAAGTCATTTGGAGGACTGTGGAGTAAAATAAAACCTTAAAAATTACGGGAAAATATTAAATCTCTACATTAAAATGACGACGGTTAGAAAAAATAGTTGAAATCACCAAAAGGCAACATGAAATATCTAAATTAAAATAGAAGAAATTAAGATGAATAGTTAAAGCGCACTTCCGAAATATCAACTAAAAATACGACTAACATAATCTCTACCGATTAAACGATTTAAAAAAATACAAATCCACGATTATGTATTCAGAAACTAATATAAAATTCTGATATTTAAAATAAAAACACTTGGCTTTAAGTTTCACAAATATATTGAATAAAAATTAACAATTACATTAGTCAACTAGTTTCGGGTTATGGGCCCATTATCAAGACTGAACAGAAAAATACTCAACAAGCTCATTTATAATATTGATTGTAGTAGAGGGGAAATTTGGTATTCAACTTGTTCATTTACGATGGGGTAATTTTTTTTAATGGCACTACTAATTTCTAAAATTTCCAACAGGTCAAGACGTTTGCCCTTTTTACCTGGGTGGAGGCATATCGTTTTCTCGAAGTCGATGAAATGGTTAAATTTTATACAATGCTCTGAGAAACCAGTGGTGTTTTTGTTAAACAAAATTGACTTTTTATGTTCTTCTACGCGAGTGTTGATTTTTCTGCCTGTTTGTCCGATATAAAATGATGGACATTCATTACAAAAGATTTTGTAAACACCACTGTTTTCTCCAATATTGTTCCTATCCTTGTTATTGACTAAGAGTGACTTTAAATTACGTTTATTTGTACATATGCTTTTAATACCGTTTTGTGATAATCTGTTGATGATTTTATTACTAATTCCTGGAATATAGTTTATTAAATGATATTTTTTTTCGCTTTTTATGACTGGTGAGGGATGAATTGAATTTAGAATATTCTTATGTCGTTTTTTCTTTATCATTTGATCAATCAAGATGTCTTTATAGCCGTTATTTATTGCTTATAATTTTAAAATATTAACTTCTTTAGTGAAATTTTCTTCAGAAAGAGGAATGGCAAAAAGTCTATGTATGAATGAGTGAAATGCACTTAATTTAATTTTAATTGGTTGACTTCTATCGTTGTGTATTAGCGTATCTGTAAAAGTAGGTTTTCTGTAGATATTAAATGTAAGAGCATGTTCTTTTCTAGTTATTTGGGTATCTAAAAAGTTAAGGGAATGTTGTTCATTTTCTATTTCTTTTGTGAATTGAATTGAAGGGTGAAAAGAGTTAATGTATTTGAGAAAATTATCTTACTGTCTATCCGTCCCACACCATATACAAAAAATGTCATCAACATAACGCCGCCATAATAAAACATTACTAATCAGGCTGTTTGTAGATTCAAAGATTTTATTCTCTGTCAGACATAAAGATTTCACTGAGAAGAGGTGATAACGGTGAACCCATTGGCAAACCATCTGACTGTTGATAAACTATGCCATTAAATTCAAAATAACTTTGTTTTAGACATAGAGTCGATGCCGAAATCATTTCCTGAACTATTTCGGGTGATATATTACTATTTGAATTCATATCCCTTCTAATGATATTTTTCAATCCATTGTTCGGAATAGAAGGAAATAAATTTATTACGTCAAAAGAGATTAATTTTGCATTGAGTGGAATCTTGAGATTTTTCAACTGATTAATGAGCTGTAAAGAGTTTTTTATACTGTAAGTAGGGTTGAATTGTATTAATGAAGGTAGTTTTTTATTTAGATATTGACATATTTTATAGGCGGGTGCATTTATGTAAGATACTATTGGACGCATAGGACAGTCAGGTTTATGTATCTTAGGTAGAGTGTATAACCTCGGAATTTGAGGATTCATCGTGGACAAAATTGCAAGATTGGTATGTGAAAAAATATTTGCGCAATTCTTAATGAGATATTTTACTTCTGATTGGTATTTCATTGTAGGATCATTTTTGAGTTTAATGAAGTTATTAGAGTTGAATAGATTTTCAGTTTTTTCTACATAAGTTTTTTTGTCCAAAATAGTGACAGTATTACCTTTGTCCGCTTTACATATTATTAAGTTGTTTTCTGAAATTTTTGATTTTAACTGTTTGATAATATTCAATTCATTGTTTTTAATGAAAGATTGAGTTTTTGATATGATGTTGGCACATATAGTTTTTTCAAAGTTCGAATTATTTATATTTGTTGAATTCGAGGCCAGTTCAGTGTTAACGGCCAAAAGTTTTATGTCATTTTTATTATGGAGTTTTGGGCAATATTTTAGTCCTTTGTTTAGTAATTTCATTTCTTCATTACTGAAATTACTAAACAAAGGACTAAAATATTGCCCAAAACTCGATAATAAAAATGACATAAAACTTTTGGCCGTTAACACTGAACTGGCCTTGAATTCAACAAATATAAATAATTCGACTCTATGTCTAAAACAAAGTTATTTTGAATTTAATGGCATAGTTTATCAACAGTCAGATGGTTTGCCAATGGGTTCACCGTTATCACTTCTCAGTGAAATCTTTATGTCTGACTTAGAGAATAAAATCTTTGAATCTACAAACAGCCTGATTAGTAATGTTTTATTATGGCGGCGTTATGTTGATGACATTTTTTGTATATGGTGTGGGACGGATAGACAGTTAGATAATTTTCTCAAATACATTAACTCTTTTCACCCTTCAATTCAATTCACAAAAGAAATAGAAAATGAACAACATTCCCTTAACTTTTTAGATACCCAAATAACTAGAAAAGAACATGCTCTTACATTTAATATCTACAGAAAACCTACTTTTACAGATACGCTAATACACAATGATAGCAGTCAACCAATTAAAATTAAATTAAGTGCATTTCACTCATTCATACATAGACTTTTTGCCATTCCTCTTTCTGAAGAAAATTTCACTAAAGAAGTTAATATTTTAAAATTATTAGCAATAAATAACGGCTATAAAGACATCTTGATTGATCAAATGATAAAGAAAAAACGACATAAGAATATTCTAAATTCAATTTATCCCTCACCAGTCATAAAAAGCGAAAAAAAATATCATTTAATAAACTATATTCCAGGAATTAGTAATAAAATCATCAACAGATTATCACAAAACGGTATTAAAAGCATATGTACAAATAAACGTAATTTAAAGTCACTCTTAGTCAATAACAAGGATAGGAACAATATTGGAGAAAACAGTGGTGTTTACAAAATCTTTTGTAATGAATGCCCATCCTTTTATACCTTTTATATCGGACAAACAGGCAGAAAAATCAACACTCGCGTAGAAGAACATAAAAAGTCAATTTTGTTTAACAAAAACACAACTGGTTTCTCAGAGCATTGTATAAAATTTAACCATTTCATCGACTTCGAGAAAACGATATGCCTCCACCCAGGTAAAAAGGGCAAACGTCTTGACCAGTTGGAAATTTTAGAAATTAGTAGTGCCATTAAGAGGAATTACCCCATCGTAAATGAACAAGTTGAATACCAAATTTCCCCTCTACTACAATCAATATTATAAATGAGCTTGTTAAGTATTTTTCTGTTCAGTCTTGATAATGGGCCCATAACCCGAAACTAGTTGACTAATGTAATTGTTAATTTTTATTCAATATATTTGTGAAACTTAAAGCCAAGTGTTTTTATTTTAAATATCAGTATTTAATCATGTTTCACCAAGTGATAAGCGAAACTTCAATATTAGTTATTAATATAAAATTTATATTTAAAAAAATGCAATATAGTATACTATAAATCAATAGCGAAGTTTTTATGGAATTTGTTGTCTACAGTCATTATTGAAAACTCCGTTTCAATTTAAGCACTGGAAGGACATTTCTTATACTCCCATAGAAATGCAAACAATCACATCGACATATAAAGTTCATTCACCCAACTAAATCCAATTATTACATAATTACGGGTATGTGCCAATAATGTCGATTTGTATCTGTTAAATGTTTGATTAATTGCCTTAGAATTATTATCAGATATGACGCATATTCTACACGAAAATTATAAATTATCTAAAGAACATAAGAACATATTTATCATAACGATTCAACGAAATTCATAATAACCGAAGAGAAGCAATCAATTATACAGCAATTATAGCACTATTATCACATTCCTCTTCATTAAACGAACATTGAATAACAAATAATAGAAAAAAATAAAATATTGGTAAGTGTTATCAAGGAATACAACGCAGGTATATTTGAGAACAAGAAGGTAGGATTTGTACTCGGCAATATTCCAAATATTCAATATGAAAAAAAAACATTGGAGGTTCAACAAATAATATTGTTTATTTAATTCATATTTCATTGAATTTTTAACATCATTTTAGTTTTGAAATTTTCCTTATTACAGACATTAGTTTTTTTCAGAATACTTGGAAACAATATTGTTTTCTGACACTAAGCCCTTGAATTTATCAATAGAATATATATATATATATATATATATATATATATATATATATATATATATATATATATATATATATATATATATATATATATATATACTCTAGTTTAAATTTAAAAGAATCATTTTAGAAGAAATTTTTTGATTAACTAGATTAGCTATATTCGCTTTAATATGTGATGCATTTGGATCTACATATATGTGAGAAGATAAAGATAATCAACGTTGAAGGTGGCGATGGTAATCAAAAAAAATAACAAAGTAGTGTAGAGAAGTTGATGCAAAATATTGAATGTAGGTTTTAGAGTTATTCCTCTAACTACTTTTCAAATTGCTTACCGTTACCTTTCAACTGAAGACATGTACGCGAAATTTGACGAATTAAGTGATACACTTCATAAGAGTTACGAGAGAAAGTATATAAAAAATAGACCATTCATTGGTGAAATATTTATGTATATATTTGTAACAAAACGCATTGTCCATTATTTCACTTACGACAGTTCAGTGCTTGGTATTCTCACGTATATTCTTCGTGGATAATGTCAAAATGCAAGCGAAACTTCAAGTTATTGTCGTCTGAAAAACATGTCGTTCAAAATTCGAAATTTTTCATCGCTCGACTGCCTGGTTTTAGTGATATGAAATTGTTAATTTATCAATAGTTCAATAATTGTACGTCTTGTTTCAATTTTCTTAAGAGAAAAGCTTCTGCTCTGCTCCAGGCAATGAATGAATTCTAAAATATCATCACGATTTAATATTCTGATTCAAAGTTTGTCACACTCCTTTATCACATAATGAATATTGGTAAAACAAATAAAAACCTCGTAAGAAGAATCAAACAAGAAAATGAGCCCTGTTTTGAAAACAATCAGAGAGATTGTTATCATTTATTAAATCAGAATTATTCATTTAGTACAGATTTTCATAATTTACCCAGAGATCGAATAGGATTGAAATCGAACGTTTGGAAAGCCCTAGAAATCAACAGTTATAAAAATCCAGAAATTTATTGAATGGACAAATAAAATTAAATCACCCATCACCCTACTATTTAATTCCTTATTGTAATTCTTTTACGTACTTCAATTTATGTAAATTACGATACCAATACATCAGTATGCTATTCTCACTGATGAAGCCACCGTGTGGGGAAACGCCGCGTCATAGATTCAATTATAGTAATCGTCAAAATCATGTGTTTTTCAACTTGTTTTGCTAAGACATAATTTATATAATATTCGTGAAATATGTCTCACAGTTTACTTCACTTGAATGATATCCTGTATATTAATTATCATTATAATTCTAAAAGATGTTTTGGAAACTATATATTATTTACATATATATATATATATATATATATATATATATATATATATATATATATATATATATATATATATATATATATATATATATATATATATATATATATATATATATATATATATATATGTAAAGGCTGTATTACCCATTAAATTTCAATCTGGATATATATATATATATATATATAATTAGGAGTTTGTGGTGTTGTCGACCGTACGATGAATTAAATGCTATGAAATTATCGGGAGGCGGTCTGTAGGGAAAATAAAACTCTTACGTTCTCGTTAACTCAATATTTCGTCACTCAATTTTGTGACTTCATCAGGAGTACACTGAAATGAAATAAAATTACATAATATCAAACATATACAAGGAACACATTAAAAAACCTACAGTTGTAGAGCCGGGACATCACAAGATATGTGTGGATCACACAGTGGGCAACGCACGACTGAGTGATAATATTGTATCGGGTCACTCTAGTATCTATACATTATTAGTTAAAATTTTATTTTTTGGATGGAGTTATTTTACATGCTTCTTATAATCCCACAATATATGTTACTGAGTTGGCCGGTATCCGATTTGTAATTAATACATTTTTTGTTTTTTATAATATGACACATTTCTAGGAAAAGTCTTGTTTTGTAATTATTATGTTGATCAATAATTTTTACGTTGTCAAAATCGAAGATATGTCCAGTGTTAGTCTGATGTTCGACAACAGCGCACGAATTTTTGCCCAACCGGCAGTCACTCTTATGTTGTGTAATGCGTTGTTTCAGCCATTGATTAGTTTGTCCAACATAAGAACCATCACAATGTGAACAGGGTATTTCATAAACTACGTTGTTTTTTAGCATGGTCGGTGTTTTGTCTTTTAATTTGGAAAACAATTGGGAGGTTGTCAATATATGGTAGTTGGCAATTTTCAAGTCTGGGATCCGTTTAAACAGTGTTATCAGTTTCTGTGAGAGTTGATTTATATTTGGTATTTTTCTATACTTCACCATCTGTCGGTCTACTTGCTCTGTAGGGCCATCATAAATTATGGAATTGTATATAAGATGTTTTAATATGTGTTTAGGATATCCGTTGTTAAGAAAAATATCAGTTAGCAATTTTAAATTTTTTTGCAGAAATCTTTCATCACTGATATGTGTTATCCTATTTTTCATGGCGATTACAGTGTTATATTTTTGGTTTCTAGGGTGGTTGGAGTGGTAGTTAAGGAATCTTCCTGAGGCTGTTGGTTTTCTATACCAGTCTAAGATGATCTCACCATCATTGAGCCTAATCACTTTTGTGTCTAAAAAAGGCACACTCTGATCTGTTTCTGTCTCCATAGTGAACTGTATATGATTATTAACAGAGTTGAAGATATCAAGTGTCAGTTCTTCGCTGTTTTCAGAGATTGCACAGATAATATCATCGACATATTTATATATGAAAGGCATTGTGTATGGAAGTTGAGGAATAATCTTCTGCAGTAGGTGATCTAACACTATTTTGGCCAAAATATTACTGATAGGGGATCCCATCGGGGTGCCAAAGGTTTGTTTATAATGAATTTCATTAAAGGTGAAGTAGGTGTTGTTGAATATGAATTTGATTATGGTCAAAAAACTGTCTTGTGAAAGAGATGTGCAACTTTCGATCTTCTGCCATTCTATTTTTATTATGTCTATAACTAGATCCAATGGTATGTTCGTAAAAAGAGATATGACATCTAATGACACTAGTATATAATTTTCTGGTAACATAGTATTGCGAATCCTATTGACAAAACAAAATGTATCTCTGATGTTGAAGTCATCGTTATCATCTTCATTGAAAGCGTCGCATAAGAATTTCGATAGGAATTTGGAGATATCATAAGTTACAGAATTCACTGAACTAATGATAGGTCTTAGTGGGACATTCGGTTTGTGGATCTTCGGTAAGCAGTATAATTTGGAAGATGTCGAGTTGTATCTGGTCAGTTTGCGGGCTAATTCTTCAGGGATCTCTTTTTTATGTTTAAGTTGTTTGATTAAATCATTATAATTTTTTTGTGTTGACGTCGTGGGGTCCTTTTGAATCCGTTTATATGTTTTTGGGTCCTGCAGTAATTCTTGAGTTTTTTTAATGTAGTCATTTCTTTTCATGGCCACTGTGCAACCTCCTTTATCAGATTGTAAGATTAATAATTCAGGATGTAACCTTATGAACGTTCTTACTTCATTATAGGTTTTGTGTAAAGTAGATGGTTTATTTTCCCTACAGACCGCCTCCCGATAATTTCATAGCATTTAATATATATATATATATATATATATATATATATATATATATATATATATATATATATATATATATATATATATATATATATATATATATATATATATATTATATATAGTTATATAAATAATATATGTCATAAAAATAATGTAATCCAGTCAAACTATTATAAATAATAAATGAATAATATTTGTACTCAATCATAATATAGGTATATATATATATATATATATATATATATATATATATATATATATATATGAATATAAGTTTTGGATCTTTTATTATGATTGCGTACAATTGTTCTTCATTTATTATTTATAATAGTTTGACTGGATTATATTATTTTTATGACATAGCTTAAGTCTGATTAGTATGCTCACGATTATATAAAATCTAATAGCCCATAGAATAGGTTTATCGACCCTCAAGGACGATTATAGCAAGGTAAGTTGCCTAGTATTAATAACCTGAACTTTTTTATTCAAGCTTTCACCGCTGAATAAATTCCTCCAATAAATTTGTAGGTAATGAACTCGAATAATTGTAGTTCAGTAACCCCCACAGCTATGAGTGTTCATAAAAAAAGTCTTTACGTTGAAGTTGATCTTTATTCTACACTCTGTGGCAATGCGAACTATTTTTCTCGGATGAAAAACATTAAGAAAGAAACTAAAAACAAAAATGAAAAATCAACAAATGGAGAAAACTGTCAACATATATTAAGCAAACGTCTAATAATTCATTACATATTTATATTATTATGGAATTCGGTGTTTTGCCAAATCTAAAACTGTTCGACACGATAATACCCAAAATTATGATTGAGTTTAGTACAGGCCGCTATTAGATAAGCTTCTATTTGGTCTACTTAATTACTCTGTTTATTCAAGTATTTTATTTGGAAAAAGTAGAAATCTGAAAATGCAAAATACTTTGCACCATCTGGATATTT
The DNA here is from genome assembly GCA_030704885.1 of Cynegetis impunctata. Classification (NCBI taxonomy): domain Eukaryota; kingdom Metazoa; phylum Arthropoda; class Insecta; order Coleoptera; family Coccinellidae; genus Cynegetis; species Cynegetis impunctata. The sequence goes on along the minus strand of JARQZK010000775.1, from coordinate 147,139 downwards.
AATTGAAAACTATAGATATTTAAAAATTATTTATTAGCTGAAGTATTTATAAGATTCAAACATTTAATTGAAGATGAAATAGATGATTTTCATAAGATTTATTCACAGAGAATTTATCTCTCAATAACCGATATAGAACTTGGTGAAACATTATAAATAATTATACTTAAAAATAATTGGCTCAATGTTTCACTGTATGCACAATTAGTTATAATCAACATGTTTCAAGCAGTTTTGAAAATGAGTTCATAGCTCGAAACATGTTGTCTAATTAATTGTGTATTAGGTGTAATATAATTTATTAATACAACATTATGGTATAGTGCAGGGATGGCGAACCTATGGCACGCGTGCCACAAGTGGCACGTTTGAAAATTTTGATGGCACGCACAAAACAAAATTCTTTCCCTCAGGTGAAAATTTCAAGAATTGTTAAAAGAAGTAAACTCGTCGTACAATAGCTTACTTTTATACAATAATGTACGCTGGTTAAGCCGCGGAAATGTTTTGCAAAGATTTGTAGATTGTTTGGAGGAAATAAGATTATTTATAAATAATGAGAACATTATTGACCAATACAATCAATTATTGGATGTAGAATGGCTAGCAAAGTTACATTTTTTCACTGATTTATGTTCTCACTTAAATGAATTAAATATGAAACTACAAGGTGGTAATAAAACAGTCATTATAATGTTTGACTTAATCAAAGCGTTCGAAGTCAAATTACAGATTCTTAATCGTTATATTCTTTCTAATTCATATAAATATTTTCCGAATACAAAATTTGTTTTTTCTGAAAGTGAATGTCACGAAAAGCCAAATGAAGAGTCATTAACGAAAGAGTTTTCAATGGTAATTCAATCCCTGATTCAGGAATTTTCTACAAGATTTACGCAGTTTGAAGAATTTGAAGAGACTTTAAAATTTATTTTATATCCTGATACAATACCATTTGAAAAATTGAATCTAATAGTCCTTCAGTGGTTAAATTTTAATGATATATAAATGGAATTAGTTGAATTTCAATCAAGTACCATATGGATTCAAAAATTTGTTGATTTAAGGAATGATTTAGAAATTATTGAAAGTAATCGATTATTGGATAAAATAAATAAAATTGCAGAAGATGAAATTTTAACTACATGGAATTCAATTCCTGACACGTTTAATTGTTTAAAAATATTAGCAAGGGCAATTTTATCAATATTTTCATCGACGTGTGTATGTGAATCTCTATTTTCAGAATTGAATTTTATAAACAATAAATATAGGAATAAAATAACGGATGAGTCGAGCTCTGCATGCGTACTGTTGAAATTAACTAAATATGAACCAGATATTAAATTTTTATCATCTTGTGTACAGCAACAAAAATCACATTAAAATTAATTGTCTTTAACGTGAATATTGCTTCTAGCATATTGCTTTTTGTAAAACATTGATTAATAAAATATTGTTTGAAGAAGAATTGCTTTATTTGTTTATTTAATTATACTTACGTATAGTTTCACCACGTTAACATTTCGAATAAAATTTTATTGTGGCACGTTACCTATTTAGAAAAGAATTTTCATGATTTTGTGGCACGGACATCAAAAAAGGTTCGCCATCCCTGGTATAGTGCCATAAAGCTCCTTAGTTTCGTCATATCCTTATTCAACTATTCCTATCAATATTTCACCATTTTATGATAACGCTATTTACGTTATTTATGAGACAACGTATTCGAACGATGCAAAAATTTTGCAGGTACACCTCTGAGTTAACCATTCAGTAAAAATAGCTCGAGTGCATCCAAGCATGAGTTTATTTTAAGACTAATTATAAGGCAAACAAAAAGGAAATAAAACGAGAGATTTCGTAAGAACCTAAATGGTAACTTGTTGGGCGGCCGCATCACAGCCAGTGTGTCTGCGTCCAGAAAATATTACCCAATGATACTGAAACGACTAAAAATGCATTGCAAAATCGAACGTTTCGTGTATGTTAATATAAACAGCCGAAATCGTATTTTTTATATGCCGAAATGAATATTCTATATGGCACTTGCCTTTCCCAACATGGTTGCAATAACGATGAGTAAGGAACACGGGATATTCTGTCACGAAGTATGCCCAGGAACGGACTACACACAGAACTCTCTCATTCTGCTTCCTAATCACTGTTCGGTTTTAACCATTTCAATTTGTAGGTACGTACAAATCGTTGGCTGAATTACCTGATCTGAACATTGAAATTCTCGAAATAAGTTCCGCCCATAATAGTCAATTACCCCTTATAAACGAACAAATTGATTTTCAAATATCACTTTTGCTTTTGTCTGTTTTATGAAATAAGATGTAATACTCTCATGTAGTCAGTCTTGATAATGAGTTCATAACTCCAAACATGTCGACTATCCTTTTCTCCTAAATACAGCGTCTAAATATTTTTATATGTTTCATTTTGAAGTTTATACTTTATGATATATACAGGGTGTAACTAAATAAGTGTGAAACATTTGAGGAGGTGATTCCTCATCGAAAAAAAAATAGGATTTTTCATATAAAGAAACTTCATTGGAGCATCCCTTGTCAAGATACAGCCCCTTAAAGGGGGTACATAAAATTTGTATAACAATTTTTTTCACAAGCACTAAAAAAGTTACAATATTGAAATTAATCTGATGTTTTCTACTACCAAAAAGACACTTAGCCAGTAATTTATTTGGTTTACCCCATAGTTGTAAGGGGTGGAAACCGCAACCCCTAAAATTTATTTCTAATGTAACTTTTTGTCTTATTATTTGTTTACCATTTAAAAATTTATTTCCGATAGCCTGTTTCATTCTAAACAAAAAATGTCTCTTAGGTTTTTTGCCCAAAATAAACCAGTTCGCAGCAAAAAATTATTTTACGAACAACTACAGAGATACATCGTCATAAATGCGAACTGGATTTATTGTAGTTTTTTTTTGTAGTTAGTAAGTACCTGCATTAAATGATTAAAGGGTAATAAACAAAACTAATTTATTAATAACAAAACATACAACATGTAGAAATCATAGTAAATGTTCAATATGTCTATCTTCTGACATTACGCATGCGTCTAGACGTCGGCGCATTGAGCCACGTATTCCCTCAAATATTCCTGGAGTCTCTCTGATTACCCTGCACGCATCGATGATGCGGTTTCTTAAGTCCTCTACATCGCGAACAGGAGTACGATAAACCAAATGCTGTAAATGGCCCCAAGTAGAGAAATCGAGAGGATTGAGATCCGGGGATCGAGCGGGCCAGTTCTGTGGTCCTCCTCGACCTATCCACTGATTTGCATATGTTTTAGTTAAATGCTGACGTGCTACTTGACTAAAATGGGCGGGAGCCCCATCATGCATAAAAAACATATCCCTTCTGACGCCCAAAGGAACTTCCTCCAGCAGTAATGGATGCACTTCTCTTAAAAATTCAACGTATGACTCACCATTTAATCGAGGAGGTAGAAAATGCGGCCCAATTAAATAATCCCCAATAGCTCCGAGCCACACGTTAAGAGAAAACTGTTCTTGATGGTAAGTTTCGACAATAGCGTGAGGGTTTTCATCAGCCCATATGTGGTAATTATGAAAATTAATAATCTTGTCCCGAGAAAAACTACATTCGCCTGTGAATTCTATCGTCTTCAGAAAGTCACAATTTCTTCTAATCATTTCCAGCATCCAATTGCAAAATTCAAGACGGTTCGGAAAGTCTCGCGGTAACAGTGACTGTACTCGTTGCAGATGGTAAGGGTGTAAGAGTTGTTCCTTTAAAATTCGAAATACCGTCATATGATCAACATTTAGCTGGAAAGCAATCTTTCTAGTACTGGTAGTAGGTTGTTCTTCAATCAAATTAAGTACTGCTTCCTCAAGCTGTGGTGTTCGTACTTCTCGATGGCGACCACAATCCTGCGTTCTTTTGTCGAATGAACAATATTCTCGTAATCGTTGATGAAGTCGGGCAAATATTCTATGTGAAGGATGCTGCCGTTGAGGATACATTTCAGCATATCTTCTAGAAGCTTCTAACCCATTCCCCTGCGACAGACCGTAAACGTAATGCATATCAGCCATTTCCTCATTTGTGTATGCCATTTTAATAACAAGTGAATTATTTATTAAAGTAACAAATTAAGAACAGAACAACAACACACAATTAGTATTAATGCAATTTCAAAAATTTAAAAACTGACAGCGTCATACCAATTCAATTGTCACTATCGCTAATAGCGACCTACTAGATAGATTAGTTTCGTATTTTCGCATTTATGACGATGTATCTCTGTAGTTGTTCGTAAAATAGTTTTTTGCTGCGAACTGGTTTATTTTGAGCAAAAAACTCAAGAGACATTTTTTGTTTAGAATGAAACAGGCAATCGGAAATAAATTTTTAAATGGTGAACAAATAATAAGACAAAAAGTTACATTGGAAATAAATTTGAAGGGTTGCGGTTTCCACACCTTACAACCATGAGGTAAACCAAATAAATTACTGGCTAAGTGTCCTCTTGGTAGTAGAAAACGTCAGGTTAATTTCAATATTGTAACTTTTTTAGTGCTTGTGAAAAAAATTGTTATACAAATTTTATGTACCCCCTTTAAAGGGCTGTATCTTAACAAGGGATGCTCCAATGAAGTTTCTTTATATGAAAGGTCCTATCTTTTTTCGATGAGGAACCACCTCCTTAAATGTTTTACACTTATTTAGTTACACCCTGTATATATATATATATATATATATATATATATATATATATATATATATATATATATATATATATATATATATATATATATATCAGCAATCAGTCAGTAATTAATGTCAGGATTAATATTTCATTTCCAAGAACAAAGAGGAGCATGGGTTAGTATACCGAGTCATGGACTCACAAGATCAGTAGTGCAGAAGTTTTTTGGAGATTTTCTTCCGCAAAACTGTATGTAGGCAGATGACATAACCACAGAAATGCGCAAATTAAGACAAGTCGTCAGATACCGAGCATTCAAGCCTTGAAAATATACTGATTTTCAACATGTTTTATTTAGCTATCATATGTAGTATTTCCTAGTTAGTAAAATATATTATTCATCAGTTTGCAATTAGAATCTGAAGAAGGTGAAGTTCCACCGAAACGTGCGTTATTTCTTTTAATAAATGTGTAAATTGTTATTATCAACCATTGTTTTAATATGTTTATTAATTTACACCAAGTATCGGCCCAATCAATCCAAAATTTGAAAAAAGCAACTACTAGCCGTTTGGCCCTGTGGTATTTCAAAGTACTACTCAAATGTGCAACCTCGAATCAGAACCTGTACTTCTTCTCCATGTGCCGAAAATACAATGTATTCCCGAAATACATGTGTTTGAGAACCAACAATCGAGGCATTCCAGCCGCCAAAGCCATTGAGGAGGGTAAACTAAGATGGCTGAAAGAAGAACAGAAGATCCTCTCCAAGAAACGTGATATCTACAATATTTATATCAAGGTAATTCATTCTGAACTGCTTTATAGGTTGCATAATGTAGAATTTGATTTGTTTCATTGGATTATTTATTTTAATTTTTTCTTCTCTTACATAACAAATTAAATCAAATCGAATATGCTTTATTGTCTTAAAATTATACAATTTATTGACAAAGCGAAAAATATAGGAAATAAACAATGTAAAACAAAAATAAACACACATCAATCAAAAAATATATAAACTAAACATATAATGTAGTAGCTAGAAATAAAAATCATACCACATTTCCATAAAAAATATATACAAACTTTACAATAGAACCGAGAGTGTCAAATCAATGCTCAAAAAAGTAGTCCTCTATAGAGTAATAAGGTCTATCAAGAAAATAAGATTTTGTTCGTTTCCGAAAATATAGTTTTTAATTCCTCTGGAAGGTGATTGTAAATTTTCTTAGCATTGTAAATGATGGACTTTTTTGTTAATTCAGAGGAAGGGAGGTGAACTGATGTCCCGAAGATCTGGTGGAATACCAGTGCTGTGACACCAAGGGTACGGCATGAAAATACTTATGAATCGAGCACACAGATTCAAGTAAATATATAAAAGAAGGAAGCGTCAAACTTCCATTTTTCTTGAAGTAAGGTTTGCAATGAGCCCTATTTTTCAGCACAAACATGTAACGAATTGCTCTCTTCTGCAATTTGAGAATGGTGTCAAGTTGTGAAGAATAATAAATGATTTTTATATTATATAACAGATGAATTTAAATTTTTATTTATATATTTGAAAATATAACGAAACGTTGGAAAAAAATCCAATATATTCGCTATTAAGAATAAGTCGATTATAATTTATGATGGTTCAAACTCTTGTCATTAACGCGTAGTTTGCTTTTTGATTCCTCAGTATCTCATATGATGATAGGGCTTACAACGATAGACATAATATATCGAGTTAGTATCATTGTTTTCCTAAAACCAGTTTTTTTATTTTTCAAACATATACGAGATCCACTCAACTGAACTGCTCTCCAGCTTGAACTAGCAAAAAATACGAACATAAATTACTTCCCACGTCTGGTTTCAGGTCACAGCAACGTGGTCATGCGCTCATCTGCAAATACGCCTCTGAAGTTACCCATCGCCAAATAATTATTATAACATCAAGCGCCACGCTGAATTGAGATAATATTTAACCTGCATGCCACTTTTCACTGATCGCCATATTACCAACATCCGCTTCGTGCAGTTGGTAAGCGACATAAAAGGAATGGTTCACCCCTAGTTCTTTGTTCAAATGACAAAAGGTAACCTTTAATTGCGGTCATCAGAGATTGGTACCGGTTCTCTTCAAAAAAGAAACGCCAGTGAAGACCTCGGAGAACGAAGAACGATGAACAACATCGAAGAAAAATAAAAAACGATTTGATCCACTAACCTACTCACTAAATTGGTTTTTCGTATGGCTACCACTGTTTTCGACGGTTTAACGACCTCCACAATGAAAGAAGATGGTCGAAATAGTGCGCTTCAGTTGATGACGGATATAAAATTTATGGCAACAATTACTGACAGTACTATAAAAAATATTTTAAGACACGAAGAATTCAGACTATTTGAGTTTTTATTGAGAATTATTTAGTTCAAACTTTGATGTTTATCTGCTTGTGTGTATCCTGATTCGAAATTGATAGCTTCTTGTTTGGATGAGAATATAATTTCTGTTATTTCCTAGTTGAAAATAATTATGAATGAATTGAATTCTTCAAATTATAAAACCTATGCAGGAGACAGAAATAAAATTACTAATATTTTCAGTATAGAATTAGGAACAGCAGCAGATTTCAGAAAAAAACACATATTTCCAGTGTTAAAAATAGATTCATTCAATGCAATACTCTCAAATATTCTTACTGAGTAATATTCAAGAAGATACCTATTGATACAGATTAAAACAAACAAGGTTGATTTATCTCCGTTTAGTTTAGTTTTTAAATTTAATATAATTATATATATAGAACATTTCGCATGATAATAAAGATATCTAGAAGAGATGAAAAATTTAGAAAGGGAAACTGCAAAGTTTTGAAAATATTAACATTTTAACGAATTGGCAACATCTAAAACAAAGTATTTTGATAAAGTAATGTTATATCAATGTTTTCTTTTTAATATTAATAACTGATCCGAGTTGCACAGATCAACGATTTCTGAACTAACATCCTAATCAAAGACTCGCGATAAAATGCAAGCCATGTATCTAGAAAACTGATATTGGTAATTATCGATATTACAACAGACTGCCCTGATTTTCTTGAAATTTCGGATTATAGCCTACTTTGGCCTGAAAAAGCCGAATATGAAGTCAAATTCTGTCGCTGGGTCATCTTTTTTTTTTCAAAAACTTCTGCTGATCTGACTTTTTCTAACCTTACTAACCTAACCTCCGAGTTCATAAAAGTATAGAATTCATGAAATAGATGAATTTTATTATCAAAAACATTATCTTTTTTATAATCAAATTCATACTGTTCAGAAATTCAATGCTTAATTGAATTCGAAGGTTAGATTAGTGAGGTTAGAATAGGTCAGGTCAGCTCAAGTTATTGAAAAAAAAAGACGATCCAGCGACAAAATCTTCATATTCGTCTTTTTCACGCCACAATAAGCTATAATCCGAAATTTCAAGAAAATCGGGGCAGTCTGTTGTAATATCGATAATTACCCAGATATTTTTTTTCCAATATCTCTATTTGGCTGCGAATAACGAATTTTTATTTAGTAGGGAGTTTTTGAGACCATAAATTTACACGTAAATTACGTTTTCGGTTATTCTGAGCATGCGCAGAAGCTGTGAAATTACCGAGACGGTTATTAATCGATAACGTACTACGTTATCAACGGGACCTTAACGTTCGCTTAATAAACGTCCGTTATATTCGCGGTGTTGACAAGTTTAAACGTGCTTGTGTTAAATTGTTACAAACTAAAGAAAAATAGACTATTTAAACTTTGATAAGTGACTAATATCATATATACTATCGTGCTAATTCGTTCCAAACTTCTTCCTTTGTATTAAAAATTCGCAAAAAATGTTATATCTTACTATGTGGCAACCATCAATCGAGTCTGCGATCTGATGTTTTGAGATTGGCAGTTTCCGTATTTTTATTGGTTATATCACAGTGCTATTTTGGTTTGTTTATTTGTGTAAATTGGCCTGCTAATTTTGATATTTTTTCAACGGATTTTGTTCACTTGCCGCGATAGTTAAAAAAAGACTACGATTCACAGATATGGAGGATCTGTTACTTCTTAGAGTGGTTCTAAGTAATAATCCATTTGAAAACCCAGATATTTGGTCAGTGATTCAGCAGTACATTACCCTTATAACAGGAAAATTATTTTCAATGAGAACAGTAAAATACATAACTTTCGATGCCTAAGAAATATATTTGCCCAAATTAATCACAATTATTACTACAAACTATTGCATTTACCAGTTGCTTTATGTCCAGACAATTGGGTTTGGTATCTGCAAAGTTTGGCATAACCGTGGCAAATCCTCTCTTTCAAAACGGAAACTTCTTTTCACCTCTTCAACCTCAATATTATACAAATCGAATCCGGGTATGTTTCCATCGATATTTTCACGTTCTTGTTCCTCTTCAAAGATGTTATGTAAAATTATACCTCTCATTAAATTATGATCCAAACCCCCGCGCCTGATCGCTATATAGTCTATTACATCTTCCATGATAATTTACCCAAACAACGCTAATAATAGGTGATGAAAATTGGAAAAATCACCCGACAAAAAATAATACAAGAACACAAGAGAGGTTATACTTATTTGACGTTCGCAATAAATTTGAATTCAAAAACTCTTTTTGGATCTTCAACCCGTTAATAACGTTTTCCGTTCTGCGCAAACTCAACATAGCGGTTTACGATAATTACGTTGACTTTAAATAGAAACTCAAAAACTCCCTAGTACTTACAAAAACGTACGGAACATGGACTCCGCCTTTTCACCAATTTCTCGGAAAGTTAAATGAAAATGTTAAAAATTTCCCAGTCTTGAACATCAGGGTCACTATTAATTATTTCGCGGATCCTAACCAAAAAATATCGCCACAATATTTCATAAAGCTTCACTTTCATTACAATTAGTTGATATTAAAAGTTTGGAAAAGTAATTAATTAACACCATTCTTTTATTTCATCCGTATTTTTGTGTTACTTTTTTTTTCAGTTGTATAACAGAAAATGTCACGATCAATATGCCACTACTGGATTTGTAACTCAACAAACATGCCTTTGTTGCTTCCGCCGTATTGGGAACTGACATGTCAGCTGGCGAACTCTGGCGGCCAGATGGATGAAGTTTTTATTTCCAACGTCAACATATGCAATTGCATGTCAAGTTTTTGATTTCTTACAAATAAGGTCGCAAAAGGTGAATAATGGAAAGTGTTAATTTTGAAAAACGTAGAATCAGCAAGTCTAGAGAATGTTGTGGCGTGAAAAATTGTAATTCTGAAGCATATACAAATGCAAGTATTAGTTTTTGTTTTTACAAAAAAAAAATTGATTTTACAAAAGAATTGATTGAAACTCAGATTAGTTCCCATTATTAATGAAAATTCCAGATGCTGAGCCAAAACATGATTTAGACTAGGTATTTTACAAATCAAAAACAAATCAAAATAGATAAACCAAAAGCAGTAAAGTTGACGATACCAGTCCTCGAATTAACTTGATTTTTCCCACATTTTAGGTATTATGAATTTGGATCTTTCTAGCCTATCACCTTCTCTGTATTTTCGCTGGAGTAAATTTTCACCTACGTATAGCTTCACACTTTCACTCGAAACTAATATTGTTATAGGAAAAGCTCAAAAAACTTTCAAATCTCTCATATAACTCGTATTGAAAGTTGGTTTTGAGTCGCCATGTTTAAACGTTATCACCTAAGCTCCGCCTCCATGTCAGATCCCAATATGAAGAAATATATTTTTTAACCTGGTTTATATATTTCACTGAAAATCAATTCTTTAAAATACAAATATTTTGAATATAATTTTAGTCAGGACACTTCGCACGAGCTCACAAAAACTACCAAACTTAGGTGAATTATGTCTGTCATTTTATAAGTAAGTATATTTATTTGTATAGAATTATTCGAAATCATGAAATATAGACTATTTATACCGGCTCCTCCGCCATTTTGAAGGCGATTGAGAATGTTGTGAACATATCTCTGCTACTCATTCACTTCTCTGATATATGTTGATTTTATGCGAATAGAATTTCTAAATCAGAAACTGTCTTGATAATCCTGTTTAGTGTAAAGTTCAGAAGATCTTGCCACGTCATTTTCAAGAAATTCAATGTATAAACTCCTCCTTGTCTATGACGAACTCAATAGTTCAAACATCAACAACAGTCCACTTGGAATGATTATTGAATATTAACATAATAAGAAGAAACAATAATTGGTTTACCCAAAGCATTAATTAGCTGTGACTAAAATATCCTTAATATTTAACAAACACACTGCCCACAAAAATCGATTGTGGTATTTTTTTGAAACACACTGAAATATTCAATTTTTTGAGAAGATCATTCGATTTTCATCAAATATCACAGTCCTCAAACAGTTTGCCCTCGGGCATCATCCGAAGAATATTATCATGTTAGCTTTCTTGACCTTTCCAACTTACAAAACGAGTTTATATTGAGGAAAATTGTAAAGAACGTATTCACTTTACTCTATATTCATTCCATTCCATGATTAAAACAACTAATTTCACTGAAAATATACAATTTTCTGGAAATTGGAGTGCATTTCTTCCCTCAATGTAGGTATATTATAGGTAGATATAGATGGAGACAGTTAGTGGTGAAGTAGGTATATACCAAAATGTGAAGTATATACACAAATGAAAAAGTCTCATGAAGTTACCGACTAGTATACATTTAAATACTACTTTAACCCTATATTTTATGCAGACTTCGTTCAACGCCTCTTCATTGGTACATATTTTCGAACTGAAATTTATCGAATGTGGAGACTGGTTCATTGCCCCTTAAAAAGGACACTACAAACCAGAGTCGATACAACAAAGACGAGTAAATACAAGAACGATCGTCTACCTTTGAGAGTGAAAGTGGAAGGCTTGTACCATACTCCGTTAGCATGCATTAAACGTATAAACAGATGACCACTCCGACTAACGTCATGAGGTACCACATGAGGGCGTTGACCCCTGTTTTTTGGGTCTGGCTGTATTTATCCGTAACCTATCGTTAATTCGATACAACTGGTTCACAAAAACTCAATTCTCTTTTCGATTACAGCTCTTGGCATAAAAATATATATTTATATATTTCATACATAATAAATGTGGATGTAGGTACAGGACGGAAAACACAAATCATCTTGATTTTGACACATATAATAATATATATATATATATATATATATATATATATATATATATATATATATATATATATATATATATATATATATATATATATATATATATATATATAATCTCTTGAAAATTATTAGCAATAACAGGCTTGTTGAATCTTAAAAAAACTCGATTTCATTAAAAAGTTGACGTTTCGCCACGACATT